>PITA01009047.1:22554-64567 GCA_004023965.1 Spilogale gracilis
GAATCTCTCAGTTGCTGTTTTTTGAGTGAGTGAAGTGAGTACACTGTATGCCAAGCTGTTTCAGTTAGTGATGATACGGAAGTGGAGGGAGGAACTATATAAGATTTGGGGCACCTGGGTGGCTCAGTCAGTTAAGCAGCTGCCTTCAGCTGAGGTCATGATCTCAGGGTCCTCTGATTGAGCCCTGTCTTGGGCTCCCTGCTTGGCAGGGCATCTGCTTCTCTCTTTCCCACTCCCCGTGCTCGTTTGCGTGCAGTCTCTCTCTTTCACATAAATCTTGAAAAAAAAAAATCAAGTTCTTATTAAAAGACCAGCAACTGGATGTACTTTAATTGTATGATAGACATCAAAAAATGACATAAAAGAAGTAGTATATGAACATAGATGCAATTTAGATAGTTCAAAAGATAAAGAGAAACATTCCAAGTGGAGGAACAGTAAGAAAAAAGGAAAAATGGGAGATGAGTATTTGTTGTTTAGGAAGACCAGCCTCCCTAGACCAAAAGCTTATATTAGTGACTCCTTCATAGAGTCAGCAGGTATTATGTGAACAATTAAAATGTGGCAAGTACTAAGCTAAGTGTTGTCCAGAAGCTGTCTCCTCAGTGGGGGAAACTTTAAGCTACAAAACAGGGTATCAATTATTCCAATCCAGAAATGCCCTGGACTCTGTGGAAGGCAGAATAGCAGCTTCTCCCCTTTTCTTAAGGGCAGCTACTAGGAGATGATACCTAAACCCTCAGTTCACATCCACCTGATAGCCCAGTTCACATGGGACTGGATGGGTGATCTGAGGAACTGTGGAAAAAGACCTGCAAAGCAGGGCTTTATCTGGAAAAGTGCCAAAGGAAGCAGAAAGCCTGTTGAGGCAGAAAAGACAGCAATGGAAAGGGAAAAAACAGTAGTATGTGTTCTTGTAATAGAAACAGAGAAAGGATATCCAGAGAGTCAGGAGTGGTCAGAACTGGAGCAAGTAAGTCAACAATAGAAAGTGAGAGAAAGTAATTGAATTCGATGAGAGAGTAGTCCTTACAAACCTTCAGAATTGATACTTTAGGAGAGTGGTTAGGAACAGAAACCAAATTGCAGCGTGGACCTGTAAGATGGTTTTGAATAGATACCATTAATTACTTCTAGTGATTTACTGAAAACTATCAAATTTAACTTTATTTAATGGCTATCAGTTAACTGCACAGTCCACTTTGGTTTTTCGTCAGAAGCATAAAGTGTTATTTCTAGAATAGCATCCAACCCTTCAGTGGCAGCGCCAGGACTACTCTGGTCGTTGTCCTTACCATCATCACGTTACCGGGCCCAACCTTGTCACTGTCTGTGAAGGACAGACTGTTTACCTTCTCCAGTGGAGGGAAGAACCCAATTCTCCCTATTTTGTGTTTCTTCCCTGTGAATCTTGTTTACTTTTACACTGAACACTTCACCTCTGACACTTCTGGTCACCAGTCGTGTGGAGGTTTGCCCCCACCACGAGGAATGGTCTGCGATACCGCTAGGTGTCCTACAGTTTCACTCGACTCTGACACGTCCACCTGGAGGTAGCATTGGATCCCACAGACTAAGGGCCCAGTCGTACAAGAAGGCTCCCCAGCCCCCACCACACACGTAGTCAGATGCCAGGCACAAGCCCAGGTGCCCTTGTATCCAGCCAGCTACAGAACAGAAGTTCCAGTGACCCCCTCCTTGGGGTTGAAGATTTGTTTGAAGAACTCAGGGAAGCACTTATGTTTATCATGTTATTAAAGGGTATGATAAAGGACACAGTTGAACAGCCAAATGAAGAGTCATATAAAGGGCAAGGTCTGGGAGGGCCCCAAGCATAGGAGCTTCTGTCCTCGTGGAGTTGGGGTACACCTCCGCTCAGTGTGGTTGTACTCGGTAGCGTGGAAGCTCTCCAAACTCCATATTTTGGGATTTTATGGAGGATTCATTATGAAGGAATGATCAATCATCAGTTCCATCTGTAAGCCTCCTTTGGGGACTGGATTCCAGACTGCTGATCATGACATGGTCTTTCCGGTGACCAGCCTGCATGCAGAGCCCACCCAGAGTCGCCTCATTAGAACAAGACACTCTTGTCACCCAGGAAGTTACAAGAACTCTGTGTCAAGAACAGAGGTCAAAACCAGTGTTGCAACAAGAGATGCTCCTAGTGTTCTTATGACTAGGAAATGACAAGGGGGTTAGGAGCTTTGTGTCAGGGACTGGGGCAGAGACCATTATATTTTCTTATCTCCCACTATTGTGTTACTGATGCAGGAAACCAAAGAT
Source organism: Spilogale gracilis (assembly GCA_004023965.1). NCBI lineage: Eukaryota > Metazoa > Chordata > Mammalia > Carnivora > Mephitidae > Spilogale > Spilogale gracilis. The sequence continues at coordinate 24,841 of PITA01009047.1, forward strand.
AAACTCAAAGAAACAACAACAAAGCTAACTCAAGCAAAGGAAGAAGCTGATCAGATTCGGAAAAATTGTCAGGATATGATAAAAACATATCAGGTATGCTTAATTTTTCAAATAGATTAGTAACAAAGTTACACCAAATGTCAATACTCTTGCTTCATTAATGTTTTGTATCTGTAATATTTGAAGTGTGGATGGATTTGGTAGGGCAGTTAAATAAATGGCGGGTTATTTCCTGTGTTAAAGTATTTGAAGCTTAACTAGAGATCTTGTGAGAGAAGTTTTTAACCAAATAAAAACCCTAGAAAATACCAGCAGAATGAAGAATACAAGGAAATGTGTAACCTAAAACCCACTCTGAATTATGTTACGTATCTTAAGTGCTCTTCTTGTTCATGAGGAATTAACATATTTAAAATCTTTCCAGTACTAGTCATTTTTAGATAGCTAACGTATACATTTCACAATTTGTAAACTTAACTGCAAACGCCTTCATTTTCCAAAGTGTAAAATTTTAAAAATTCAGTCCTACTGTTTCCATTTCCTTCCCATAAGGAGTCAGAAGAAATTAAATCCAATGAGCTTGATGCCAAGCTTAGAGTCACAAAAGGAGAACTTGAAAAACAAATGCAAGAAAAATCTGACCAGCTGGAGGTAAGTGGCTTTGCTCTTTTCCTACCCTGAATTGGGCAATAAATATAGAAGGAGAGAAAGAATGAGTGCTGTCACCCATGTCAAAGACCTTTTTGAAGGAATAGGCAATAAATTTTAGGTCTTATTTAGTACGTAATGATTTGTGGTTTCTTTTAAACTTTTTAAAAGATGCATCATGCTAAAATAAAAGAACTGGAAGATCTGAAGAGGACATTTAAGGAGGGTATGGATGAACTACGAACACTGAGAACAAAGGTAAGGAAATCTCCAGTCATGATTTCAGAGGAAGGGCAAATCATTTTCATTTTGGACTCCTTCTGATTTTTTAAGGGTTGGGGAAACATTTCATTCCAAAGTGAAAGGATTCAGAGGAGTAGAATATCAATTTCCTAACAATGAAATAGACTCTCTGTTGAAATGAAAATGTCTTCCACTTTGGTCCCTTTGAAGTATGTGCCAGACATTCCTGTTTTATACCACATTTGCTGTTTCTGTCACTTATTTTTGGGCCCCTAATATAAGGCAGTCTTACCAGCAAATTAATTGGAGAGATAGTTGGACTTCAGAACTGTAAGTGACAGAAAATAATGGACTTTATATTTCTCCTGTATAGTCTTGTACAATTTTAATTTCTAAGAATTTAGTATAGTCTTTATTGTAAAAATAGTATCCCTTTTAATATGAATGTGAAATATCATTATGTATCATTCATTTCTTTAGAAATAGGCCTTTAACTTTCTACCTTGAATTTGCCATTGTTTAATAATTTTCAAAATGTCCTTCATGTGCCTTTCCATTTGTTCTCTGTGCCAGTTCTTTGAGGTAGGTGAGGAAGGTCTGTCTTGTTTCTAGATGAGGAAGTGGAGATTCAGCAAAAATCATGTGACATGTTAAAACTCCTGTGACTAAATCACGAGAAATCTGAGACTGAACCCCAGGACTATTAATGTCCCATTATATTTTATTCTCATTAATTAATCCTGCTCCAGAAAATAACTTGGATTTTTTTTTTAATTTTTAGCAAGAGAGAGAAAGAGTGCATGAGCATATGAGTGGTGGGGGAAGGATAGAGGGAAAGGGAAAGAAAGAATCTTAAGGAGACTGCACACACAGTGTGGAGCCTGATGTGGGGCTCAGTCTCAGAATCCTGAAATCATGACCAGAGCCAAAATCAAGAGTCGGATGCTTAACTTACTGAGCCACCCAGGAGCCCCTAGCTTGGATTATTACTATATATTCACTAATGAAGTAATTAAGAAACAAGAAAGTACTGTTTATAGTCTAACTTGGTTATGATTTTTATAGGTGAAATGCCTAGAAGATGAACGATTAAGAACAGAAGATGAGTTATCCAAATATAAGGAAATTATTAATCGCCAAAAAGCTGAAATTCAGAATTTATTGGACAAAGTAAAAATTGTGGATCAGCTACAGGAGCAGCATCAAAGGTATAAATTTATGTTTATGCTGATCAGTAGGCTTCTTAATTCTATTTCAAGATTCTGTTATTAAATGTAATTATTACATTAAATAATTTTATAATTTTACTAGCTAAAAAAATTTAAAATCCCTGTTTTCATTTAACCTTTTTTGAAGGTTATCTTTGAAATTCCGAACGTGGCTTCTAAAAATCAAAGTTTATATTCACTAAATACTGGAAGTAGCAATTTATAAAACAATGGATTTTCTTAATCCATTCTTTAACGTTCAAATTGTGCTACTTACAGTACTTCTAAAAGGTAGGTGTGTATATATATATATCGATATCTTTGTGTGTATTGTGGCACAAGGTCAGGAGCTGACATTATTCCTTGGCTTCTGGTAGAGCCATTTAGCTAAACTCTACTCATAACATCACCTGGCAGAGCTTGGAATCCAAATACCTTCATTTTCATACCGTACCAGTGGGGGCTGCTCAGTATTGCTAAAAATCCTCACTATCATCCAGGTTGGTGCTGTGATAAATCCATGGTTAGCAACCTCAACTGGAAATGTTAGTGACCTCTAATCCCACCATATGTCCTTAGTCACAGCCTCTCCCCCACCTCAAAGCATCCTCTAGACATTCTTTCTTTGTTCATACTTCTGGTCTCCCTCTCCTCACTATTTACTCTTGGCAGGTGATAACCCTCTTTTTACTTCATAGGAGAAGCGGGAGCTGCAGTTATCTGTTCACACAACCTCTTTCTGTGTATTCTGTGAACTTGCATCTGCAACCATTCTTCTTTCTCTTCCTTCTGTTGTTATGGAAGGAATGTTCCTGTTCCCTACAAACCAAACTGCTCTCTGCTTCTGTGGATCCCATGTTCTTCTGCCTTCTCAGGGTCTTCCTGGGTTATTTCTTCTTTATCCTTTATTTCTTACCTCTCTCTACTTTTTGTTCTACATTTCAATAGCAGTCAAAACTGCTATGATGTTCCCCTACCTTTTTCTGTCCCTCACAACCAGACATCCTTGTAGAATCTTCTGTACTCTTCCTCCGTGCCTTCACTTCCATCGTCCTTCTTTCCCCTCCACTTCAGTCTAGCTTCTACCCCAACATCCCATTAAAAACTGCTAATGCCTCCTTAAATCTAGCAGACACTTGTCAGACTAAGCCTTACTTGAATTTTCAGTATTAAAACCATTAAGCCCATTATCTTTCTTAACATACTCTGTTCCTTTGGCCTCCTTCCTGGTGTTCCTCCCCACTTTCTGGCTACTCCTTTTCTCAGTCTCCTTGGCAGCCTTCTCTTTGTCATATATCTATTTTGTTGCTTTTTTTCTCATTGCCCATTAGTCCTAACTATTCCTGTAGTGTTCCACAGGACCTTCTGGTCATTATCTTCAGCTCTTTTGGCTCAGCCCAGACATACAAATGTCAGAGGCACGTCAGACTTTAACATGTCCCAAACTGATTCATCTGTCCCACCCATAAATATGTTCCTGAGATGAGTGATGAGTGTAGCCTCCACATTATTTTCCAGCCCAGGAAGCTGGGTGTGTTCCTTGGTTCTCCTCTCCTTCCCCTCATACATCTAACCAGTCACAGAGTAGTAATGACATGAACTCTTCAGTATCTTACAAGTTCATTTATTTTTCACCACCCCACCAATGCTGCCATCGTCCTTTCATCTGGAACTCTGCCACAGCTTCTAAACTGGTTTTGTTCGTTTTTTTTTTTTTTTTTTTTGCTTCCGTTGTAATCCATTTCCTACACTGCATTAGCATAATCTTTTTAAAAAGGAAATCTTAAAACCTTTCAGTGATTTCCCATTGCTTCAAGGACTGTCCAGTAAGTTCAAATGCCACAGCATGGTTTGGAAGATCTTAAATGACCTTGCTTCTCCCTCTGTGCCTTCTCTTTTTGCACTCTTGGGTTTCAGCAGTAGTTGTTTACAAATGTGGATTGATTGTCTCTCATGTGCATGTGCTGTGTTCAGTGCTGGGGATATAGTGTCATCCTTTTCCTCATCAGTGCCGAACATGTGTTTGTTAGTGCCAACAAGAAAGTCATTTTTGTTCCCTTCCCAGATCTAGTACATCCTGTTTCTTCTACCTGGAACATCTTTTGTTGTTCCACTCACTCCTACTTTTTCTTCAGATCAGGAAGTAGCAGACTGTGGCCCATGAGCCAAATCTTGTACACTGACTTTTTTGTAAATAATTTTTTTTTGAACACAGCTGCTGTCATTCCTTCATGAATTAATTGTCTATGGCTGCTTTCACACTGCAGCGGCAGGTTGAATGCTTGCCGCAGAGACCACATGCTGTAGAAACTGAAATTGTTTTCTCTCTGGGCCTTTTGCAGGAGAAGTTTGCTAGCCCCTACTTATTACTTTAAATATCATTTATACTAGGTTAGGCAACCTGCTCTGTGCTTTCATCTTCAAAAACATTTATCACACATGTAATTTCCTTACTTGACTGAAAGCTCTTTGAAGCAGGGGCCATGTTGGTCTGACTTAGACTCACGGCTCTTCATTTCTAGCCTATATTAGGTAGTCCTACAAATCTAAATGAATAATTTGGATGAATTAAAGTATCTTTATACAGTATTTTATTTGATGACAATCCCAAACCATTAATGTAATGTCTTTTAGTAGTTTATTTTTTCTTAAGTATAAACTTTGTTTTTTAGAGGTAAACAAGAAATTGAAAATTTGAAGGAAGAAGTGGAAAGTCTTAATTCTTTGATTAATGACCTACAAAAAGACATCGAAGGCAGTAGGAAAAGAGAATCTGAGTTACTACTATTTACAGAAAAGCTCACTAGTAAGAATGCACAACTCCAATCTGAATCCAATTCTTTGCAGTCACAATTCGATAAGCTTTCCTGTAGTGAAAGTCAGTTACAAAGCCAATGTGAACAAATGAAACAGACAAATAGTAATTTGGTAAGTATACATTACATTTAACTTTTAAAGCAACCTACAAGAAGCACGAATTAAATTTTCCTGTTAGCATAACTTACTGGTAGTTAACTTGAGCTCTTTTTTTTTTTTTTGTCTGATTTTCTAGTAATTTCAAATGCTGTGAGAAGCATCAGTTTTTCCTTCCAACTTATTTAAAGTCCTTTTTTCCTTCCTATTTATATAATTTTTAATAAAATACCTTAAAATGTTTATGGAGGAGTATTTCACTTTTGAAAATAAGAAAACCATGGTTATTGTCATTAGTAACTGGAATTCCTCTGTGTGTGTGTAAAGAAAAGAATATTTTAGTGTGTGTGGGTGTGTGTCGGTGTGTGAGAGGGGAGGGGCAGAGGGGAAGAATCTCAAACAGACTTCCACTGAGTACAGAGTCTGACACGGGACTTGATCTCATGACCTCGAGATCATGACCTGAGCCAAAATCAAGAGTTGGACAGTCAACTGACGGAGCCACCGAGGCATCCCTGGAATTACTATATATTTTTTAAAGTATTTCAAATTTCTGTATTTCTATAGTTTAAAAACAGTTTACTATTTCTAAGTTTTCAGAGTGTCTTCAAGTTACTCATAAAAATAATTTGAGATGTTAAGTCCAAAATAAACAGAGACCTCCGACAGACTGTGTTGCATATATAAAATGGCAGATGTGTTAATAGGCCGGCCCCCTGCATTCCTCTACAAGGAATTTGAGGAGTGCAGGAAACAAAACCTCGTAAAGAGCAATTCTGAAAGAATCTACCATCATATTTTCAGGTTTTAAACTGTGAGCTGTAATGGAAACAAACAGGTATTAAAATTGGTGGGGTTTTTTTTTTATCTTATTTAATATTTAGGAAAGTAGATTGTCAAAAGAGGAAGAACTTCGAAAAGAGGAGGTCCAGACTCTGCAAGCGGAACTCACCTCTAGACAGACAGAGGTTAAAGCGTTGAGTACCCAGGTCGAAGAACTAAAAGATGAATTAGTAACCCAAAGACGTAAACATGCCTCCAATGTCAAAGATCTTACCAAGCAACTCCAGCAAGGTATAATATTCTCAAACACTTGGACCGTAATGTTGCATCTTTTAGTCACTAAGGATTTATAGAAAAAATATATTTTCATCGGCTTCTAAAACACTGATTAGTGCTGTATGTTCTTTTTATTTTTTTATTTATTTTTATTTATTTTATTTTTTTAAAGATTTTATTTATTTGACGGAGAGAAACACAGCCAGAGAGGGAACACAAGCAGGGGGAGGGAGAGGGAGAAGCAGGCTTCCCGCCGAGCAGGGAGCCCGATGTGGGACTCGATCCCGGGTCTCCAGGATCATGACCTGAGCTGAAGGCTTCCCGCCGAGCAGGGAGCCCGATGTGGGACTCGATCCCGGGTCTCCAGGATCATGACGCTTAACCAACTGAGCCACCCAGGCGCCCCTGTACGTTCTTTTTAATGTATTAATGTTTATAGACCAAATTGTGGAACCCCTTGGAGTTTCATGAGTAGTCTATAATGTGATCTTCTATAAAGGACATTTATTCACAAAATCCCAAAATGTGAGCGTTGGGAATATACTTGAGTGTAAAAGTAGTGTCTAAACTTTTTTGATCACAACTTTTTTGGTCAGCCAAAAGTAAGCATTTGTTCTCAGATTTATATGTATGTATTTATAAATTTTAAACATATCATTCTACCTTAAAAATGGAAAAAAAGAACCTGATTATAATAAATATAATAAAAATAAAAAAATAGAACCATTAAAAATCAGATGAAATGCAAGTATAAATGGAAGTTCTCATATTTTCTCCCTACACATGCTATGAGTTGTTTTGTGTAGCATGTAGGGTACCTGCACCCACCTTACAGACTTCTGCCTTAGAGATCACTGAGCCCTCACCCTTCATCATAGAGGAGACTGAGGCCCAGACAAGTTATGAATGACCCAAACACAATGATTAACAGCTGGGACTGGAACCCAGATTTCTTTCTTTAAAAATTTAAATGATTTAAACTGTGCTATATGCTTGGATACAAAGATGCCTAAGATATGCATTCCAACTTCCTAATCTCTACTCTTCTTACTACTTTGTGTTAAAATCTGGTGAAATACAGTATTAAGATGAAAGAGATTTAGCATTTACTTACTTAATATGAAGATATTCAGATATTTGCCATAAGAATTCAGTTTGTTTTTATAGATATAATTGAAGGGAAATTTCTTGTATCACAGAGGGCATCTAAATCGTGCCTAAGAGATGTTATCATAGTGCTGTTTTTGTGTATTTTGTATTTAACTTGTATATTTCTATGTATCATTTTATATGAATGATAGCTGTAACCCTCCTGTCTAAAGTATGTATTCCACAGATTTCTCTGGTGTTTAAGCCATTTTTGCCTGAGTGATTTTAGCAGTTAAAATCAGAAATAGTGGAGGAAATGGTCATACTTGTCACAAGTAATTTGTTTCTTTTTCCTGTAGCACGAAGAAAATTAGATCAGGTAGAGAATGGAAGCTATGATAAAGAAGTCAGCAGCATGGGGAGTCGTTCTAGTTCATCAGGTAAAAAACTTCTGGTTTCAGTTGTTATCTAGTGACTGATTATAAAAAGAAGTAGCATTTTTTTATGTTAGAAAGTGTTAATATGCTTTCCCCCCCCCCATTTTGAGTTATAAAAAGTATTATTTCTAGTTAAATAAGTTCTCATCATTATCCAGGGTTTCGTGTTTGTCATGGGGTTCTAGATGATTGGTCTCCCTACATCCTGTTATCTTACCTGCTTCTGCTTTAAAATTCTTTGTGACAATTTCCTCTTCCATTTTTAAATTTTGACTTTTATCCATCCATATAGAGACATTTGTTATAATACCTGGCCTCTTTTTTTTTACCTTTATATTACTTTGTAACACCTGAAAACAAATGAAATGATCATTTATATCCAGATTTTTTTAGAGATACACACATGTGTAAATCTTTTAGCTTTTTCCGTGGTAGATGTGTCTGTGGTCTAAAGTGAAAGTGAATAGAGTCCCTACAATTATGATTCATATCATTGTGGAAATGGTAATTAGCAAAATATAAGTGTATTTGTTATTTTGGAATGGCAGGAATCATGCCAAGCACTTTAAACGTATTACTAACTCTATAAAATAGTCCTGTGAGGTGTTACAGTACACATTTTACTGATGAGGAAACAAAGGTTCAGAATGGTTCCATGACTTCCCCCACATCCACAGCAATAGAACTCTCAGACTCTAGAATCCTTGCATGCCATCACACTATACTCCCTCCTAGGAGCTTCACATTAGGGGGGAAAACATCAACTATTACAGTAGTGGGAAAAATCACATAGTAGAAAGAACATGGGTTGGAGCTACACATAGGTATTTAGAAGCCAGGTCTGTCATTATTAGTGTGTGACCTTGAATAGGGTATATCACTGCCTTAAGTCTCCACAACATGGAGTTGAAAAAAGACTTATGTTTGTAGGATACAGAGGATCAGAAATTTTTTCCAACTGGTGCTGATAAAAGTAATAGCTTCCATTTCCTGAGTGCTTGCTTGTGCACACTGTTCCAAGCACTTCACATGTATTAACTCATTTCTTATGAGGTAAATAATAATATTATTCCCATTTTAAGATCAAGTGACCAAGGCACAGAGAGTTAAATAACTTGTCCAACATCACACAGCTAGAAAGTAGAGGAGTAACATTTGAGTCTAGGGAGACTAGCTTCAGAACTTAACCCACTGGCTGTGTTCTCTTCTCTCTCTGTCTTTGGTTCTCAGTTTCACTTCAGACTCGTTATTCTGACTTTTTCTTGAGTTTCTTGTTTTTCTTTCGCTGCTTCCTCATCCTGTTCCTGAGAGACATAGTAGACCCTTTTGGTACTTCTGTCATTCATGTGTTAAAAAGAAGAACTCAGGCCAGGTCTGACTCGTGTTCTGTGCTTGACTCTGTTAGCTGTGCCTGACTCTGTTAGATCTCATATTTGCAAGTTATACTAGAAGAAATAATATGTGACATATTAATATGTGACATTAGCAGATGACTCTAGACTGACTATAATATCTACACTAATTTTTTTTTCTTCAGGGTCCCTCAATGCTCGAAGCAGCGTGGAAGATCGATCTCCAGAAAATACCGGGTCGTCAGTAGCTGTGGATAACTTCCCAGAAGTGGACAAGGCCATGTTGATTGAGAGGATCGTAAGGCTGCAAAAAGCACATGCCCGGAAAAATGAAAAGATAGAATTTATGGAGGATCATATCAAACAATTGGTGGAAGAAATTAGGAAAAAAACAAAGTATGTATTATAATAATGCAGTCTGTTTGAAATACCATTACTTATAAAATTGCTGTTTTCACAATTAATCATATCCAGAGCCAGTCTTTCAAAAAATAATTCTTAATTTTAGTCATTCAGTTCCTAGTCTATTATTGATCACTTACTATGTTTTAGGTTTTGGGAATATAGAGGTGAAAGAAAACACAGGTGTTTAAGGTGATCTAGAGTTCAATAGATCTTAATTTTTTTTAAGATATGAAGATAACTTTGGATTTAAAAAAAGTACTGTATTAGCTTTTGATTTTCATAACTGGGGCTCTAAGAGAGATACGGGGTTATCTTTCCTGTTAGGTAGGACATAGCGGATAATTTATTGGGCACCTGCCAAGTACAAGATTCTGTGCCTGTGACTTAACAAAATTTCATTTATTTCTTAAAACTCAGGGACAAATAAATTAACTGGTGGTGTTTAGGTCAAATCATTAAATGTTCCAGAGACCACTAATCCAGTGACAGACCAAGAGCTGGGGATCTGGGCCCAGCTGGGACCAGGTCAGTGTGACTTAAAGTCAAAAGCTGGCTTCTCAGGCTGCTAGTAGCTGGGCACCAGGGGCCTCCAGCTAATAACCGGCCTTTTGAACGGTGAGCTTTGGGGCCTCGGGGCATCCTGGCCCCTGAGTGGGATGGTGCTGGCCTTCCGTGGGGTAGGCAGGATGCTGGTCAGTATAGCCTGGAATATGCTGTGTGGTGTGTTCTATACATATTTAATTTGCACTAATGTTCTTTGTTTTGATACCATGCATAAAACCTTTTTATCTCAGTCACATTTATGAGGTGTATTTTCATGCATTTTTTTCTGTTTTGTCCCCCTGCGAACTGGCTTCTGGCTTGGTTTTTTTTTTGTTCATCTCACCTGCGGGTTCTCCATCCTGACCCTGTGGCTTATAACCTTCCTTTCTCATCCCTCCAATGGCTTGTTCTCCCCTCCTGAGAACTGGGCTGTCTGAGACTTAGACCTTCTTTCCTCTCCTCATAAAAAGAAAAAAAGGCAAAAAAAAATTGGCTGTGCAAAACTCCTTTTACAAACAACATATTCTTTTAAGAGATATCTTTTTTTTTTAAATTTTTTAACAATTTTATTTATTTATTTGACAGAGAGAAATACAGCCAGAGAGGGAACACAAGCAGGGGGACTGAGAGAGGGAGAAGCAGGCTTCCCGCCGAGCAGGGAGCCCAATGTGGAGCTTGATCCCGAGTCTCAGGGATCATGACCTGAGCCGAAGGCAGTCACTTAACCAACTGAGCCACCCAGGCGCCCTGAGATATCTTTCATATATTATGACTTTTTATCAATGACTTTTTAATTTTTATTTTGAAATAGTTTTAGACTTAGAGGAAAGTTGGCCCATGACTTTTAAAAGAAAAAGAAGGGGTGCCTGGGTGGTTCAGTCATTTAAGTGTCTGACTCATGATTTTAGCTCAGGTCGTGATCTCAGTATCCTGAGATTGAGCCCTGGGCCACAATCCCCCCACCTTCCCCACCCCCATCTCCTGCTCGCACACACATGCGCACTGTCTCTAAAATAAGTAAATCTTTTTTAAAAAATGAATGAAGTTCTAAGTTTAATAACAAGAAAGTAGAAAGTATTAACGGAAATGGAACAATAAAGAAACTACTCAAAAATATTTTGATTAGGGGCACCTGGGTGGCTCAGTCAGTTGGGCATCTGCCCTCAGCTGGCATGTTGGTCCTGGGATCCACGGAGCCCCGTGTCAGGCTCCCTGCTGACTGGGGAGCCTACTTCTCCCATTGCCTGCAGCTCCCCCTGCTTGTGCTCTCTGTCAAATAAATAAAATCTTAAAAATTAAAAAAAAATATTTTGAATAAAATAATAAGGAAATAAATAGAAAAAATGTTTATATATCTTTAATGTAAATGCCATGTTGAACTAAAATGGGATTAAGACATCATCTGGGGGTGCCTAAGTGGCTCAGTCAGCAGCTGCCTTGAGGTCAGGTCATGATCCCAGACTCCAGAGCTGGAGCCCCAAGTGGGGCACCCTGCACATTGGGGAGTCTGCTTCTTTCTCTCCCTCTGTCCCTCCCCTCTGCCCGTGGGCACACACTCTCTCAGATAAAATCTTTAAAAAAAAAAAAAGGATACCATGTGAATAAGAAAAATTATTTTCTAACATATTACCGTTATTAACCTAATAGGTACTTGTTTTATGCTAATCATCTTCATGCTTATAATTAGATGACTCTTGTAAATTTTAATGTTTTTAATTCTGCAAGTATATAACTGACAGTGTCATTTTATTTTGCAGAATAATTCAGAGTTACATTTTACGGGAAGAATCAGGCACACTTTCTTCAGAGGCATCTGATTTTAACAAAGTCCATTTAAGTAGACGGGGTGGCATTATGGCGTCTTTATATACATCTCATCCAGCTGATAGTGGATTAACATTGGACCTCTCTTTGGAGATCAACAGAAAATTACAGGCTGTTTTGGAGGATACATTACTAAAAAATATTACTTTGAAGGTATCTATATTTCTCATATACTTACCAACCGGGAGGGAAGCACACCATAATGGTGCCTCTTTCATGGTATGAGCTAGCCCATAAATGGACTAGTTCTGTAATGCAAGATAGCCGTTTTACCTGGAGATAAAATGTTTGTGTTTTTCTTGAAAAATACAATGTTTTGAGCTAGCAAGGAAGGGAAGAAAGCAAAAAATCAGCTGAGTGACTGGACAGACAGTTGTTTATTTTGCAGTGGGTGGTCTTTGACCTGTATAATTAGTTATGATCCATCGCTGAGACTCTGTTTTAAGATTAAGGCTTTCATCTTCTAATTTATTTTCCAGCTTTACTTCTTGCGGCTTTTACCCGACCCAACTATTCTATTTGTGCTATGTTTGGGCCTTGATAATAAATAAACTTGTAAATCTAGTAACAAATCTCTGCACTAAAATTTGTTGTAGCTTCGGTGAAAAGATTCCAAAACATACGGTCTTATTTACTGAGTACTGCCACGCACGTGGTTTATGCCACAGAACACTGAAGACTAATCCTTATCCTTTCAGTGTCAAATTGAAGCAAAAGCAGTTCAAACTGAATCCATATACTTATGATACTTAATAGTTCTGTTTTCTTTCCCCTCTTTTTCTGACTGGTAAAGGAAAATTTGCAAACACTTGGAACAGAAATAGAACGTCTTATTAAACACCAGCACGAACTCGAACAGAGGACGAAGAAAACCTAACACACAGCTGTTGGTCACGAAACAGACAAAAGCCACATAAGGAGCAGGTGCCACTGCCCAGTATTGTTGGAAACTTTTCCCTGCTTTGTGTGTCAGCCAGTAAAAAATTGTTTTGCTTCATCTGTATAAAAAAGTATCCTTTTACAATACAGACGCAGTGCTGTGTATACTATGAGAGAAGAAGCTTTGATGGGATTTGTGTTTGTATAGTGACAGCCTGTCACGAATCTGAACAGCTGAAATCGCTAAGAGTCCTATGAAGTGTTGAAGATGACTGCAAGGACTTTTGAAAGCCCCGTCTCCATATTTCTTCCTTTGAAAATATATAACGTCAAAAATGATTCAGCGTTTTTAAATTATGCATGAAAGGACACATGTTAATCATTCAGTAATATGCTGTTTCTCCAACATGAAGAAAACTAAAGTGATTAAAATTTTGTTTGACATTCCAGGATAACATTTGGTTATATTTTAGGGGTGCCAGTGAGTCCTTAAGTCTTTTAATTTTAGTGGAAGCTAATAGGAAAGCCAGCTCTTGATAGCTAGCAGCGATCAGACATTGCTTGCCTCTGTCAGGTTTCCTTGTCTGTGCCAGGTACATTTTTTTCAGATTCAAATTGCTGGAGTTCATGTAGAGTTTTTTTTGTTTTTCAGTTACACAAAATACGATTTTAAATAACATGCCCTCTTAGATTTGTGGACTTCAGTTGTATTTTAAAATGTGAAATAGATTAGCCGTTAGACCAGAAAGAAATAATGAATTCTTTGAAACAGAAATGCTTTAGTGTTACTGACATCAAGTGTAAAGACAAATGTTTAAGATATTTATGAAGAACCAGTTCCCAAGAGAATCCAGCATATGGCTCTGTTAACCATTTCATTTGAATACCATTCTTTACCATTGATATCATTACATATTCCAGCAGAGTGATCTTAGGGTCGCCAGTGTGATTCAGTATATTTATTTAAAATACAAAATAATAGATCTCTGTAACCAAAGGAATTTTAGAGCCAAATTTGTGTATCCTGATGGATTTTTACAATATTTATTTAAGATGTGCATTTAAATGTTGCCAGACATAGTATCAGTATTTCTTCATCATTGAATTTTGTTCCTTCCTCTTATAATTTGTCATTACTATCATTTCTGAGTGTGGTTTTTCACATTTCATTATATTCAGATCTTTTCTGTAATAGGATACCTTGGCTAATATGCAGGTATTGCCATAAGTGTCACTTTTGTTTTAGATTTTTGCATCCTTTTTTCTCCTTAAGAGAAGGAAACTTTGGGATGATGAATTAGAAACCTTTAGAAGTTGTATGGCTCTAAAAGTTGGGCTCATGGTGGCAATATCCGTTTAATGTGTTTTTGTTTTTTAAGATTTTATTTATATGGCAGAGAGAGATCACAAGTAGGCAGAGAGGCAGGCAGAGAGAGAGGAGGAAGCAAGTTCCCTCTGAGAGAGCCTGATGCGGGCCTCGCTCCCAGGACCCTGAGATCATGACCTGAGCTGAAAGCAGAGGCTTAACCCACTGAGCTCAGGCGCCCCCGTTTAATGTGTTTTAGCATTTTTTAAAATCAACATTGTTTAAAAAGATCATTTACTAAATTTTTACTAAGGATTTAATGCAGCATCTTATTTTTTCTCTATATCGAGTTAGTCTTGCCATCCAAAACCAAAATCTTTTCAAAATGGAGATGAAAGTCCAAAAACACCTTTTAAAAATCACTATAACAAGTGTTAGTCTTACCATAATGTGTCTTGTTCTTTTTATCAGTAATAATTTGTCAAAATAAAGTAAGAGGGTAAGTGCAATGAAATTTGAATTATTTTTCCATTTTTCTAGACATACCATTGATATTCATAAAGACTACTTAGAGTAGAAACATAACTAAATTTCATAACTTCTGTCATGGAGATTCATACACTACAATATTTGGTTTTTCCTCCAAGACACAAAATGTATGAATGGAGATCAAATGGTGATCAGATCTTCAGTGTCCTATGTCTATACACTTTTTAAAAATAAATACATTTTATTACATAAAGTGAAGCATTCCAATATGAACATTTGTGCCACCATCATTCATTTGGAGAAGTCAAATGGGGCACTTTAGAGGAAAGCTGTTATAAACAATATTCTGACTTACTGTTATTTTTCAGGCTATGAAAATCTTTGAAGAAAATGCTTTTATTTTTCCTTTTGTTCTTCAGTTTCTACTATATCTTTTTGTGTATGGATTAGAACTGAGCAGATTCATGTACAAAGATGTGTATATATCAGATCTTTATACCAATTCACAAAAAGCTTCTAATGTAAGGATTTAGACAGTCTTCTACTCTTAATATATTGAATATTTGGAGAGAAGAATGGGTGTCTGGAAAAGGAAAATGGTCTGGATAAACATGAGGTTTGGGGCAAAATTTATTTTATATGTTCATAATTGGTTGTACACATCAGAGGCTGTTTGGGTTAGTTAGCACTATTTTGGTTTTTTGAGCAGGACATTATTTGTGTGTGTTCATCTTTATATGCTTTTCTAGGTTTTAATTTTAAAGTGAATTCTTACTGTGACTCCCTTTTTTCCTCACACCACTTCGAACTTCAGCCTGCTAAGTGTTAAGTATTGAAAATAGTGGCTTGAGCAAAGAAATGGGTGTTTTGTTTTGTTTATTAACTTTCTATCTTCATGACCATTTAAAGTGATTTATCTTGAGTTAAGTTTTATTAGGCTACCGACCATGTTATTTATTCACTTAAAAAACACATGTGTTGAAAACCTGTTATTGCCCGGCAGCATCCGGGTATTGTGATTTTATTGGTAAACAAATCCAAGCAGTTACTGTCCTCATGGTGCTGTGTTCTAGTGACAGTGGTGGGGAGGCAGGAGGAGCAGCTCTTTGAGCCTCTGCAGGTCGCAGCCAGCTGCTGCGAGAAGAAGGCTAATCTATTTGTGCAAATAATGGTCCAGAAATCTCACTGTGACATGAAGCTTTGGGAAATGAATCCTTGCCCTGGGGTATGCTGAGAGCAGATCACTGTTTTCCTAACTGTCAGAGTTTGATGTTTAATTATTCTTTAAGAAAAAAAACAATCCAAAGACCGTAAAAACGTATTTGATTTTTGCCATTTTAGTGAACAGGTGATGCCTACTTGATGCTCACAAAGATGAATCTAATCATGTTTTTATGTGTGTTCCTAAACTTTGTTTTACCAGTGTATTATTTTATAAAGAATTTTTTTTCATACAGATTTAGACCTAGATTTACTGGTAGAAAGAAACCAAAACATTAAAAACCATTAATATTGTAAATGTTATATATGCTGCTGTGGTGAAAATATTTTTATCAATCATGTTGCTACTCAGTATGGTTAGTTTGCCTTAAGAATGTTGACTCTAGTAGCCTGTTTTTCAATATCCTTTTTTTAAAACAGAACAGTCTTTTTTTGACACTAAGATTGTTAATTTCTAACACCAGTTGGTGGCACCAGAAACCTGATATTTTTCAAGGCTCTGAACAAGAGGAAATAATTGAAAAAGTATCCAAACATGAAGAATTTTCAGGAAGATAAATGAAAAATTGTATAATAAAGATGTATTTTCTGGGATGGAATCCTTTTTTAAAATGCATATGGCTGTCCATTTTGACTACAATGATGAAACTTGTTTATCTTCCAAAAGTTCATATATATATACACACACACACACATATATATGTGGGGGGGTATGCATTGTACAGATGATCTTTAATTTGATTATACTGTTCATTTTGTAAATATGTTTCTGTATAAAATGAAGCTTTTCAAGAGAATTCTATGTATATATTGTACTTATTAAATAGGTAATGCCTGTTTACCAAGTTGTATTTTAGTAGTATCTTTGATTATTTATTTAAATACACCACTTGCTAAACAGACTGTCCAGACTGTTGGCAAGGCTGCTTCAGATTGCTTGAATTTTCTTTTTTAAACCACACTGTGAATTTCTGCTTTCCACAGTTATCTTTATTATACCAATTATTATTAGAAGTCACTAAACAATAGTAAGCAGATTAAATTGAATGCCAAGTTCTATTTCAAATTTGTGTTCTAATTATTGGTAACAGAATTTGGCCTTTTATAAAAGGCAGATTTTCAGAAACATGCCTGTTTTCACATAGACATTTTCACATGCCTGTGTGAAAATTTCTCATTGAACTTGATAAGACAGTAATATATTCACATTTTCTACAAACCTATGTACTCACTTGCCCAAATTATCTAGCCTTAATAGTAAATCTCTAATATGTTCAATAAAAAGATATCAGAATGGCATTAAAATCATGAAGTTAACTTGTGTGTAGATATTTCACATCATGCCGTGTTTTCCCTTTCTCTCACAGTTCTGGTACACTTAAATTATGCCACATACCTTCATGACTTCAATACTGAAAAGAATCCCCTAAAATCAGGATCCTTGGAATAAGGGTAGAATTAATAGAGGAAGCTTATGTGCCGTCCTCAGGAGTCTGCTTTCCAGCAGGCTGTGGATTTGCCTGCAAGGAAAGGAATGTATGCAGGAAGAGTGAGGGAAAGAGATACTGGCTGTGGTGGGCTTTTGTTTGTTTTGGTTTGTAGTTCTTAACTGGTCAGTAGGACTCTCTGGCATGAGTTGCAAAGACCATTCCACTGAATTTACATCCATGTCTGGTTTTTTTTCTTAATATCTGCTCCAATGAATGTAGAATGAGTACTCCCTTTGTTAGGACCAGAAGCTGAAGAGGATGCCTGTGGGTGATGAGGGCCCTGTGGTTTTAATGATTCTCTTTGAGAACAATGTGCCCGGATTTGATTGTTCCTGCCTCTGTAGAGGTGCACTATTCATTCCTACAATATATGAGACTTGTTTCTTGTTTTTTTTTAAGCATGCATTTAAGAAGTATGCTATTTCTGAGGAATTTACAGCCGCCTTCTACTTTTTGATTGCCCAAAGGCCATGCTGTTTGCCAAATAGAGTATCGGCTCCTAACTGCACACCCAAAAAAGGAATAGGATGTTATATTCCAGAAAGGAATCTCTACCATCAATACATTACAGAAATAGTTCAATTGTCTGTTTAGGATCCACTGAAATAAGAAACGAACATTATTGATAGTCAACCGCCAGTCACATTAACTTGAATATATTAAATATAGGAGTGGTTTTCCACATCATTTCGCTATATAGTCTTCGTTTTTAATAAAGGCCCAAGGGCAGTAAGTTGTGTGTATATGTTTTCAGCACCCTCCCACTTTTGGTCCCAGGAAATATTAAACTTGCCACACGACCTGTTATTTCTTGGGTTCCCTTTATGAGCTCTGACTCAGAGAGATACCCACAAATGCCCATCACCCTGGCTGCCCTTCTGCACGTTTGAGCTGTTTCTGCACTCCCCATGGGAGAAACACTCTCAGTATCTATTCTTCCACCAGATCCCTTTAGATCCCATCTCCCAAAAAATCAGGTCCCCTGGAGCCTGTACCATGGAGGGTGCTGCTGGATTTTGTGTATATTTGGGACCAGAGGGAGACCCTGCTTGGACAAGTATTAGAATTCAGAGCTCACCTTGTCATAGAAATCCTATTTTAGTGGTGCCTGGATGGCTCAGCTGGGAAAGCATCTGACCCTTGATTTTGGCTAGGTCATGATCTCAGTCGGGGTCATGACATGAAGCCTGCTTGGGAGTCTCTCCCTCTGTGCCGCCCCACTCACGTGTGCTCGCTCTCTCAAAAATAAAGAAAAAGTCCTATTTTAAATATTTTATTCAAAATTTATGGGTAAACGGAGTTTTGAGTGTTTGTCTGAAATGTTTACCTTCTTTCTTTACTTTTATGAGGTCCAGCGTCTTCTAAGCTCCAAGGCACCAACTTGAGGCTAAGCCTGGAGACAAGACTCTGTGCTGGGATGACAGTGGCCCATGCTGCAGCTCCCGGCACCTCCTGAGAAACTGAGGGATCCAGTCTCACAGAGCGTTCTGACCTTGTGCCCAGTACTGAGATCTCGTGTGCCAAAGCCCAAGCTGTAAGTGCAAATGCCACGATGGATTTTATTTTATTATTTTTTCAAGATTCTATTTTTGAGAGAGAGAGAGGTGCGATGGTGGGGGTGGGGGCAGGAGAAGCAGAGGGAGAGAGTAAAACTTCGGTACACTCCCAGCCCAGCACGGAGTCTGCCGCAGGACTCGATTCCACGCCCCTGGGATCATGACCTGCGTCGAAGGCAGACACCTCATCAACTGAGCCACTCAGGGGCCCCCAGAAGACACTCTTGTTGAGCTTTTGTGCTGCTTTCAAAGCAGTCTCGCTAGCTCAAATACTCCCAAAGCAAATGATTTGTGTTTCGATAGAACTCCGGCTATTTGGTGACACTAAGACTAGGCCATGATGCTCAGCAAGACACAGGTAAAGTCATTTTTTTTCATCCTTTCCTAGATGTTCTGCCTGCCTTTGGATTAATGGAGTATTTTTGTCTGATGCAATTGTATCTCTACAGTTGGCTTCCGGGTCATGCCTCATTTTCAAATGTTTTCATGGTTGCCCTAGGGTTTGCAAAGTATCTGTAAAATATGAAATGCTTCTTGTATTTGTGAGTCCTCCTTGTGCAGGGACCATGCTAATATTCGGGGATGGACCCAAATTTGCTGCTGCCAAAGGAAACCCCTTTTCTCTTTCCCCTGCTTTAGATGTAAGCGATGAGCAGGAAAGACTGGCGGGCCTTTCGGAAGCATAGATTCCAGAGCTGAAAAAGGGCTTCAAGATAGAACATCCAGTCCCAGAGTGAACAGACTTTCGGGTCCTCGGACTAGTAAAGTTTCAAAAACAAAATTCTGAGCTTATTGACCTTTATTTTGCTAAGTGAGAATCAGAAAGCATGAACACTTACCAGCATAATATCAAAAAGACAAGATGTTTTGTCGTTTTTAAAAAAAGTGGTTGAAAAGTTCAAATGTTTAGATTAAATGAGCGTAGCTCTTCAAAACACTGTCTTCAGCTCACTGTAGCCTGGGTGGCGATCCACTCACCCAGTGCAGCCTCTCCTACAAAAATCAGGGAGAGTATCTTCAGGTGGCATGTGTTTTACCTGAGGTCACATGGTAGCAAGCCTCTTCCTTGCTGTTCCAGGCACTGGTGCCCCTGATAGTGCCTGAAACCCAGTGAATTCAACCCACTCCTGGTTCAGTACATCCTTGGAACCAAATACATTCAGGAAGCTCTGAGGGGGAAGATGTGTGGATTATTGATTTATTGCCTCTCAGATCCCAGTGCATTCTTTAATACCTACTCTGTGATAAACGAGAGAATCCCTTTAACTTTTTCTTCTTTTAACTGAGCATGGTGACAGACTTCCTCAGTAGAGGACGAAGGAAGCACATTACAGGGGGTAGAGGCTTCTGGAAGGTTCAGGCAGGGACTGGGTTTCAGACTTGAGAAGACACCGAGTGGAGACCGCCCCAGCCACCCTCCTGCAAACTTGTAGCACTTGGTAATAAACTATCCATGGCCTTCTCTGCATGGAAACTAAGTCCCTGCATGGCTACACGCAGTCACTTGTCCAGAGAGGCACACACAGTGCAGCCCCTGCACATCCCCACTGGTCGCTGGCTGGCTGTGGTCCTGCCCACAATTAGGGGAGCCTGATTAGTGCTGGCTCAGTGGCTGCGGACCAGCTCCAGGCTGGCCGAACTAGTGACCGTCTCTGTTGCCCGGCGCGCTGAACCCCATCTTCCTCAACGAGGTCTGAACCCCTTCCAGGTTTCTGCTTCTCAAGTACTCTCTTGGGTACTCTCCCTCAGCCCTAGTGTACCATCTAGAATTTTCTTTAATTACTCTTTTATCATAGGCCATAATTCTTTGCATTAAACTCTGGCTGAAGCTCCTGTGTTGTTTTTCTCTCCTGACTGGATGCAGTCTGGAGGTGAGAGCAAAGTCCATCTTACAACCTCCCAAAAAAGCTCGAAGACAGGAGGCTGGCCTTGATATGCAGAAACTTAATGTTTAACAAAACAAAGGCATTGCTGCTTCTCACTGCATCATCTAACAAACCTACAGTATCGTTATTTCTGGGCAAAGCACCACAGGAGTGTAAGTACCCTGCTGGGATGAGGTGGCAAGTGACCAGCATCTAGGACTGCACAGAGGGTGGCACCAGAGGACCAGCTTGGGGCTGGAAGGGACAGCATCATTTGAAGGGCCTTCATAGATAGCTCACAACATATGGAAGGAAAGCTGGAGAATCAGGTGGAAGAGGGCACCACGCCTTTTTGCAAGGGCACACTAGGTGTCTCAGGTGGTAACAGAAAACGTGTGGAAGGAGGAGCTCGTGGCTGTGTTGGGCTAGAACTTGATCTGGATCACGTGCCGGGCACAGAAAGACAGGAGTCTATTTCGCCTTGCCAACCTTGATCATGCCACGCCTTCATAAAGCAATGGTAAGACCCACAGGAATGGAAGGGACCTCAGGAAGGTATCTAATAACAGCCAGGCGGTGAACGGCCTTGAATGCCACACACAATAAACTGAGTGACTGAGTTTGCCAGAAAATTTGCCCCCATGGAAGGCCACAGGTTGGAGTCCCATCTATACTAGTATATCGACTTGTTATTATATATTTATATATATATATATATATATATATATATATATATATATATATTTTAAGATTTTATTTATTTATTTGACAGAAACCCAGCTAGAGAGGAAACACAAGCAGGGGGAGTGAGAGAGGGTGAAGCAGCCCTCCCGCAGGGCAAGGAGCCTGATGTGGGGATCATCCCGGGACTCTGGGTTCATGACCTGAGCCGAAGGCAGTTGCCTAACCAACTGAACCACCCAGGCGCCTCATCGACTTATTCTTATATTAACAACAACAACAACGAAAATCTCTTTTACTGAGGTACCGTACTAATACTTTCAGAAAAGCGCACAGAGCCCAAGTATGGCTTACCAAATTGCTAGAAAATAAACACAGCTGTGTAATCCACACCTAGCGCTTGCTTGTGCTGATTGGACCCTGAATGGTTCACCCCAAACCCCTCCTCGTGCCCCAGGGATTAGCCATCCTGGAAGGATGAGAGTCCTAACTTCTAACCGCACTGATTTCTTTTACCTCACTTTTCAGGACTTGATACGGATGTGCTCATATAGGAGGAATTCTGAGTCAACATCTTGGTTAAAGGATCATCCGTGTACCTGGGTAATGGTCTAGGTCATGTATTCCCTTTGTTGTATAGTATTCTGCGGTGTGGGTATAGCACAATGTATCCAGTCTAATATTGATGAGCTTTGGGGAAGTTTCCAGGGTGGGGCTCTAGGAACAAGGTGGTGAGGATATGCTCGGACACATCTGTGACAAAGCAAACGGATACATACTTAGTGCACATATGCCCGGCACTAGAATAATTGAGTCACAAAATACACACATGTCTATTTTTAGTAGAAACTACCCAACTTTCCCAATGTGGTTGTACACCCATTTGCACACCCACTAGCTATGCATGAGAGCCCCAGAGGCTCTACATCCTGGCAAACATTTATCTTGCACAGACTTAGTTTTCTTGAAGATTTTATTTATTTGAGACAGAGCAAGCATGAGTGGGAGGAGGGGCAGAGGAAGAGGGGAGAGTGAGCCTGACACACGGGGCTCCATCCCAGGATCCTGATGTCATGACCTGAGCCGAAAGTGATGCTTAACGGACTGAGCCACCCAGGCACTCCAAGCATAGACTTATTTTTTAAAGGGGACACTGAAATGTGTGGACTGATCAGAAGGGTGACCCAGCAGAGGAAGACTCTGAAAACCATGTTCTTAAGAAATGATTAAAAAGAATAAGGTCTTTTTTAACCTGGAAAGGTTAAAATGGTCTTGGGATCAAGCCCCACATGAGGTTCCCTGCTTGGTAGGAAGCCTGTATTTCCCTCTCCCACTCCCTCTGCTTGAGTCCCTCTCTCACTTTCTCTCTATCAAATAAATAAAACACATCTTTAAAAAAAACCCCACAAAACCCTTATAAGTAGTCGGTTACACATTTCTTCCCACATACCCATAGAGATCTATATACTTCTTGTTTTTCAAACTTCATTTCAATTTCAAAGATCTGATTATTTGGCCCTAAAGAGGAAGTATTGGCTAAATTAGTTACTATGTTTAGATCACCTATAATAGTGCTTGGCAAATATTAAGTACTATATGTGTTTATTAAATTAATACATGTATGAGTGAATGAGTAAATTCTGTGGATCTAGTTCAGTGAAACACATCTTTTCTGGACTACCTTATATTTCCAACCTTGGGTAATCATGCCCACTGCACTTCGATTCATTCAACAAATATTTATCAAATGTGTCTGGCGCTGTTCTAGATACTGGGAATACCAACAGCGGACATTTTTAGTAAAGATGAAAACACTAGCATGAAGCAATAAATTCAGGCTAAGGGTAGTTTCAAAATAATCTGAGAAATTATTTCAAAATATTTCTACCCCAAAGAGGGGAATTTGTTTTTTCTTGGTTGAAAACCAGTCGTCACATGATGTCAAAGGGAGTACATGATGTCAAAGGGAGTACTCGCCTGGGCTGGGGTGGAGGGGTTGAGGGGGTGGGTAGGGGGGAGTACCAAGAAGCCGTAAGCTGTGGTGCTCAGTGTTTTCTGCAATCTCAGTAGCACTGGAGTGGGGAGTAGGGATAAGGGAAAGGGAGAATACAATGTGAATAAGTTAGCAGACAAAAATGACACTAAGGTGACCTGAGTCTAGACTGCGGAGACCTAGGGAACTGTAAAAGACCTAAGGGGTGAAGTTAGGAAATCTGGCCTCCGACAACCTGCTCCCAAGCATCCTTCCAACTTGCCTGCTTTTTTAAGGACCACAAAAGGAAAGGATCAGAGTCTGGGCAAACCTAGGAAGTATGTAAGCCAAAGAGAACCGTGCTGTGAGAAATCATGGTGCTTAGCAAGGGTGGCGTCTCCAAGAGGTGGCCTGGACTGGACTCAGACCCAGCACGGCATGTAGAGAAGACAGGGATCACGTGGATCGGACTGAGCCAGTTCCCGGGGCGAGTTACGTACCCCAGGGCGCATGCGCTGCCCTGGAAGACTTGTGTGAGATCAGAGCTTTGAAGGCGTTGATCGTGGCCTTGAGCAGGTCAGTTTTAGTTTTTTGTTAGTATAGAGGGAGAGCACGTGTGAAAGGGGGTAGAGGGGGACAGTGGGAGCCGGAGGGAGGGAGAGAATCCTAACCCCAACCAGACACCGGGCTGGATCTCACCACCTGGAGCTGAGACCAGGAGTCCAACACCTAATTGACTGAGCTCCCTAGGTGCCCTGAACAGGTCAGTTTTAATAAAATTAATAAATCTGACAACAATAGCAAGCAAAGGAGCACCCCTGACGACAGACTAGGAGCAATTTCACACTTACCTGTCTTTTCTGATGGCTGATGCAAGTGCAGAGGCAAATGCCGCCCCTCTGACCCACTAATTCACCGCTGTATTAATAAAAAGAGCAGATGCCGCTCTAAATCAGTTACTGTTTTAGATAACATAGGTTTGTCAACTTATTTCATTCATGCAAAAAATCTATTTTGGAGATGAACAAGCTAAGTAAGTGTAAGCAACATGCTGGAGCTCACCGAGCTAGCCAGTGGCAGAGTCAGAATTTGCCCTCGGCCACCTGACTAGAGTGCATGCCCTCAGCCAGGACAGCAAATTCCCTCCTCAGTAGGATCCTCTGTCCTAACAAAGTCAGGGCACAAAAAAGAACACACAACCACCACTTGTCCACTAAGTGAATGAACTATGAGTTATTTAGTGTTCTCTTAATTACTGTCTATCTAAGCAGTTGGAAGACCAACTACACAATGCCTAAGAAAAAGTAACACAGGCCCATAAACAGTATCACAATAAATCTCTGTACTGGTCACATTTCTCTGGGTAGCTCAGATCAAGTTGTGCAGCCTAAGGTACAATTTACTCTGCAGGTGAGTGAAAAAGAAAACTACATCTAGATGATTAGAATATACAAAAATGGCATGTATTTCTTGCACATACATATTAGAGTCTCTAGGAAAGCTTTCCTCTCCTTGCCATTTTCTTAGCCAGAAGGAAATGGGAGTAGAAGCTGGCTTCCCCAAAGACAAAGACCTGTGCTGATAGAGGACTGCTTTTTCATAATTGGCCACATTTTAACTGAAAGGAAGTAGAGTTTTGTCATCACATTTTAATACATAATAGAAAACAACACTGTCTTAGGATGGCTTCAATTATATATATTTTTTTTTAATTTTTTTTTTACAATTTTATTTATTTATTTGACAGAGAGAAACACAGCTAGAGAGGGAATACAAGCAGAGGGAATGAGAGAGGGAGAAGCAGGCTTCCCGCAGAGCAGGGAGCCCGATGTGGGGTTCGATCCCCGGTCTTTGGGATCATGTCCTGAGCTGAAGGCAGTCACTTAACCAACGGAGCCACCCAGGCGCCCCTCAAGTTATATTTTTAAGTTATATATTCTACTTATAAATATATTTTTGCGGGGCACCTGGGTGGCTCAGTTGGTTGAGCGACTGCCTTCGGCTCAGGTCATGATCCCGGGGACCTGGGATCGAGTCCCGCATCGGGCTTCCTGATCGGCGGGAAGCCTGCTTCTCTCTCTCTCACTCCCCCTGCTTGTGTTCCCTCTCTGGCTGTGTTTCTCTCTGTCAAATAGATAAAATAAATAAAAAAAAAAAAAATAAATAAATATATTTTTGCATTTGCAAAATTCTTGTTTCCTCCGTTGGCAGAAGTTTTGCTAAAAATCCAATGACACAGAAAAGCTTTTTATGTTTTACTTTGCTTGGTTGGTTTGCCAGCACCCATTTTATGAAAGCCCTCTGAGCTTTAATGTTCATTGGGTAGGAAAGGGGTATGGTTTATCATTTATAAATTCCATGATATATTATAAAATAAAAATATTGCCCAGAAAAAAAACAAGATTTCAAGGCCAAGTGCAGCTGCTGACCTACTGACATTTTGTATTCTAACCTAATTAAAGGACATGGATCAAATATCTGTTTTAAGAGATGCATAAAAAGTACAAAAAATATTCAAGTAGAGATGCCTGGTACCTAACCATTAAAGAGGAAAACTGGAGGGGGGCGGGGAATTAAAAACCTTTAAACAATTCAAATGATGGTACTTTAAGTTCTTCTGGAGTATATTCCCCTCAGTATTATTAATTTTGACCATTCGCATTACTTTATCCTCAGCAAGCATATTTTCTCTAAATGCAAATGAATTTCAGGCATTTTAAGGAGCACCCTGAGATAACAAGGACATCTAACAGGATTAGTGACACTTAGCATTAAAACCGTGAGTGGCTTTTAAAAATTGAAAAGCACAGGGTGCCTGGGTGGCTCAGTTGGTTAAGCGACTGCCTTCGGCTCAGGTCATGATCCCGGAGACCTGGGATTGAGTCCCACATCAGGCTCCCTGCTTGGCGGGAAGCCTGCTTCTCCCTCTCTCACTCCCCCTGCTTGTGTTCCCTCTCTGGCTGTGTTTCTCTCTGTCAAATAAATAAAATCTTTAAAAAGAAAAAAAAAATTGAAAAGCACAAAACTGAATAGTTTTGTTTATATCAAATCATTAAAAAAACCATTCTATGTGCACATGAAAATGTATAAATTGAAGTATTTTTATGCTGTCACACTTTGCTTAAGGTTTTGAGTTTTGATGTTTATTTCTTTTTTTTCATTTGTTTGATTTTTTGGTTTGTTTTTAGTTTTGTCGAAAGAATGGGTTTTAGTAATCAGTGAAGTTAAATTCCTAATTAGTTCATTTGCATACAAGGGGCTCAGTATTTGACTTCAGATCTGGGCTCTTTTTTAGTTCCTCACACCATTTCCCACTGAGAAGTTCTTGGGCTAGAATGGTTCTGGGAAATCGTAAGCCAGACTTGCTTTTCAGAAATGTACAACAAGTCTTTCCGTATGTGTCTACCTCCAGGCCACTGATTTTGTGCTAGCAAGTCCTTGACATCATGTGATATGCAATGCCAATACGACAGCCATCTCCTGGAATAAAGCTGATATTCTTCTGGTGCAAGATCTTGTATTTGTGGGGAGGGACACACTTGGACAAACTGACCAACATGAAAAATTAAATAAGGCAAGTTTTGCACCATCAAAAACTCCAACAGCAGGGATCTGGTCTGAACTCGAAGGAAGCTGTGGTCAAGTGGGTAGAGTATACATTCTGGAATCAGACCGCCTAGGTTGGATTGCTTGATTGAAATGTTTGATCTAATTGCCTCAGTTTCCTCATATGCAAAATGATGATGAGAGAGAGATTGTGATGAGAGAGAGATGGTCATGAGACTCAGATGAGATAATGAGCAGAGGGTGACTCCATGCAGTGTCACAGAGAGTGAGCACTGAGCAAGTGTCAGCCGTTGGAACATAGAGAATGCAGGACACCGGCCATGAACATGGCTCTTCCAAGCCTGGGAACAATGCACGGACATAAGCAGTAGCCTAAAGACTGAAATCATTCAAATGGCATGATGTGATTAAAGGCCTGACCTTATCCTTAGAAAAGAATTCCCAAAGTAGTACAAATCATCAAAGCACAGTCATGGAATTCTTGTAGAGCTCCTTGCCTCTAGTGATAAAGACACAAGGATTGTGCATGTGTGTGTCTCTGTGTGTGTGTAGTCTTTGTGCCGGGGATCCTGTTATCGTGAAAGAACAAGCTGTTACTTGCTACAGGAGGTCAGGCACGGAGTCCTTGGCGAAGTGGTTTGGGCTCACCAGCCAACACACCAGCGCAGACCCAGGGTCCGTGCTCATTGGTCTTCTCTCTGATGAGCCTCACGAGGTATTTTGTGAAATTGTTTGGGTGAAAACTAAAGACAATTCATCAAAGCCTTACAGATTAGTCCTCATAGAAGCTCCTAGAAAGTTCTGTGGGACTTAAGTTTATGTTCTACATGCCACTAGGTGGCAGAGGAGCGTTATGAAACCAGCTAATCCTCTCAGAGGACGTGGGTGTGCATCCCTCTTTCGTCTCAGAGCTGGAGGGGTGGCCTGTCTGCAGGATCCCAAGAGAACTTTCCTGTAACATGGACTTTTAGTCCTTGCCCTTCTACATACTCAGCCTTCAGAAGAGTCTGTGACTCTGGACAGTAGGCCCTAATACCATCTAGCAGATCAGGATTGTAACTCTACTGTTGCCCAAATCCCTAAAGCAAAAATATCAAAAGCTTTCCAACCTTTGAAAACTTTATTTTCAAGTTTGGAAGAAAGGGCAACATTTTTTCTTTTTTAAAGAGTTTTATTTAATATTTGACACAGAGAGATCACAAGTAGGGAGAGAGGCAGGCAGAGAGAGAGGAGGAAGCAGGATCCCAGGACGGACGCTGAGATCATGACCTGAGGCGAAGGCAGAGGCTTTAACCCACTGAGCCACCCAGGCACCCAAAAGGGCAACATTCTTTTAGGCATGTTGTAGGACAGCTGTTAACAAGGATGAGCCCAACACACTGGGAAGCCATCTTTCCTTCCTCCTTACATTAGGCGGATCCACTTCTCAAACCACCCCCTCCCCTGCTCTATTTCTATCTAAATCTTGAACTTTTTAACCAACCTCAGAAGTCATTTTTATGGGATATTGAGCAATGTTTCTAGTGCTCCAAAATTTGGGAGGCTAGTTTGGACTAAACTTGAGTGATTTGATCAATTAGTTTTATTTTTTATTTTTTAAGAGATAAGGTCCTGAGTCTGAGCTGGGATTTTATTCCTGGGGTCCAGCTCAGCTGTACTCTATCTGGAAAGAGTTCAGGATGGGTTTGATCAAGCAGCCCTTACAAGCAGAAAGAAACTATCCTTCTGGAAAAAGAGCTGCTGAAATGTCAGGTAACCACCACACAAAGCAGAAATCCAGCAGGTTCTGCTTTATGATTTGGAATTTTATTATATTAAATATAATTTGCTAATAACAATATTTTCCAACTATTATTTATAACCATCTGGTTAATTGTTCTAATTTCTGGAGAAAAATCAAAGGTAGCTAATTGAGGCTCTTGGCTTAAGAACCAAGTCTTCTCCCTCTCTTTCCACACGTCAGATGCTGACTGGAGAGAGGAGCAGGGCCAGCTGAGGTGAGAGCCGGGCATGTGGCCTGAAAAGGATTCATGTAGAGATATGATCAGGCCCTCACAATCTCAAAGGACACCTTATCGAGGTGACAGAGAGTTGGGTTCAGAGGTAGCAACTAAGAGTGTGTCCTCCCATTGGACCCTCGTCCTCCCACATCTGTGCGAAGCCCGCTGTGTGTTCCAGATCAGGCCTCTGTCACACACAGGCGTGTTCTCTTACTGATGAGCCACAGCCTCTGATGTTAGCTGAGATGCTGGCAAAGTGTTTTCTGCTCATCCAGGCCCTCTGCTAGGGATTGCGTCAGTGGCCCTTTGCTCCCTCTGTGAGCGGAGCTTTCCAGCAAAGGATCTATTTCTTAACTTTGGGGAGAAAGCTGGAGAGAAAATCCAGCTTTCCAATGAAGGACAAATTAAATTCAGGGGCTTCCAAATTAGGTCTAGACACACTTCCTTCTTTATTTTTGTTATTATTTTTTAAATTTTAAATTCAGTTAGCCAACATGTTGAACACTCATTTCCTTCCTTAAGAACCCCTCAGCCCTGGTAAGCTGGGAACTGGAGTTGGGTTCCTCCTCCTTCCCATAAGGGGTTACTGGGAATGCAGCCTCTGATGCATCAAAGCAGCCAAGCCAGCCAGGGTCAAGGGCAGCGTGGGCTGGGGAGCTGAAAGGTAGGAGAACAGCCCTACCCTCCTTTCTGAGCCTCCCATCTCTGTGATCAGGTGTCCCCAGCCTGCTTTGAAAAGCTGCCCTGAAGTGGAGAGCGAGCTGGAAACAGCTCCCGCTAGGAGCCTCCAGATACTTCGTTCTGCTCAGGCTCTGAGTCCTTTTCCCCTCCCAGGCTGGCACTCACAGATTCCCTGGGGCTAGAACCACTGCCCTACCTTCTTTCTCCTTCTAGAGCCCCAGCTGCCCCTGGCTGCACTCAGAGCTGGTCTCTTTCTCTGGCCTGCCCAGCACACTCAGATGCTGACCACACTTCTTCCCATCCCGGGGAGCCTGGTCTCTGCTCTGTCCTTTCCTCCCTAGAAAGAAAGTCACACTCATTTCTGTCTCTCTTGTGCTGGATGGTTTCTCACTTGTTAGTGGGGGAAATTTTCTCAAGGAGCCATTTCCATTTCATGTAAATAACATTCGCTTTTGTAGCTAGGTGCATTTCTGAAGCTTTGAGATAAATATTGGTGCTTACCTAGAAATTTGCAAACTTACTTTCAATGGTGAGTGAAAAATATGGTTTTTCCCATTAAGGACTCTGTTGTGTTGCATTAGGAAGGGATAGCGCACCCTTCTGGGGGGGGTCTCTTCAGAAGATGGACAAGCACCCCCACTGTGGCGTCTCCACACATCATTTCATGGTGCTTGGGGACCCACAGACTTAAATTGGCCATAGGAAGAGTGGGGAGAGCCCCTGTGTCACAGTCCGTATGGGACGCTGACTTCTGCAGCATGAAGCTCACAGGTGTGAGGTTAGCCTTTATCAGCGGGATTGGAGTGAGTTGGGCATGTACTGACAAAGTCCCAGTGATCATCCCTAAAACTACCAAGATGATCCCAAAGAAGACACCAAGGCATATTTTTGATAAATCCAGCTAATATGTGGCTTCCACATTAGTGAACAAAAGCCCGCCTTCTCAGAACACTGAGGTTTTGGCTCTAGAGCTGGGCAGGGTACAGAATCTGAAGGAGGCCAGCTTGTAGCTGGAGCGGAGATGTGGAACTCAGAACGTGGCTGCACACATGGGTTATGTCACCCCCACTTTCAGCAGTTACTATTTTAACCACGTAGTGCCTGATCTCTGCCAGCTGGAATGTCATCCACCGTCCTTCTTCCTGTCTCCCTTGCCCCCCAGCAGTGACACATTCTACCCCTTTTTGCAGGGGACATGTTCTGCCCAGAACAGACCTTGGCTCCGGGGCCCCAGTTGCAAACCTATCTTCCCCACTCAGAGGCTCTTGTTTTCTCTGCTTTGAGAAGTGCCCCCAGGGGTGAGGCCCAGTGGGAACTCGGGTGAGTGCTCCCTCTCGAGGCAGGGAGGAAAGGGGAAATGAGCTTGTTGAGCAAAACATTGCACCTACCCAGGTTTCACTTCCATTTCAGAATGCAAAGCAACAGAGGGTGCTCCAGGCTCTGAGAGAGTAAGGAGGAGGCAGGGAGATGCAGTAAGAAGAGAAGTGAGAAGGTGGCTCCGTGCGGGGGGGTGGGGGGCGTGGGGGGGGGGTGTATGCCCTGTGCTTACCCCGAAAGGCAGTAAGTCCCAGTTGATGGTCTGTTTTAATTAGAATTTGGTCCACCTGAAGAAGTTGAGTTTTTCTCAGAATGTCATTCTTTGCGTGTGTCTCAAATAGGAAATATGAATATTGGGTGAATCAAGGCAGATAAGGAGAGACGTTTTAGCTTTCCTCTGGGGCGAATAGGGAGTGGGTACGGGGACCCTGAATTATTTTCCAGTGCTATCTAGGATCAAAGGAATATTTTATTGTAAATACGAATGGAACTAAAAGGCACTCAAAATGAAAGGAACATTCATTGTGTCTGTGTGCATAACCCCTTGGGCAATTCAACAGAGAAGAAATAGTTAAGTAAATCAGACCCCCATTACCCATTAGCAGCTCTGAAGCAGAGGTTTTTCCCCTTAAGTAAATCATTGCATTTGGTGAAGGATTTTCGTATTGGGGCCTGTGGACTACAGTTCAGTCTGCTTCTCAGTGGGTGTCCACCCCTCTGAGCCCATCTTTGTTTGCGTGTGCTGCCACTAACAAAATATCGCAGACCGGGTAGATGGTTAAACGACAGAATTTATTTGCTCCCAGTCTTGGAGGCTAAAGTCCAAGATCAAGGTGACAGTAGGCTTGCTTCTTTTCTGAGATCTCTCTCCTTGCCTTGCAGGCGGCCACCTGCTTGCTGGGCCCTCCCATTGCTGTCTCTGTGAGCACACACCTGATGTCTTCCTCACTCTCTGTGTCCTAATGTCCTCTACTTTTAAGGACACTGATCATATCGGATTAGGGCCACCCTAACGACCCCATTTTCACTTAATCGTTTACTCCATTGGGCATGGGGTCCGTGTAATCCATTATCTACAGATCATATAAAATAGCAAGTTGACCTGATGATTTTTACAGGAAATTTCGTTAAGCAGGAGAAGACTCCTAATTGGTCTTCCTATGTAGTTTCTGAGGAGCATCACCAAAAATATCTCTTGCCTTCAATAACTTCCTCATGACTCTTCCTTCCTCAATCACAGAAGGCTGTGCAGGATCTGAAGGTTCAGAAGTTGGAGGTCATCCTGGGTTTGAGTCTGGGGCCACATGGGCTGCACTGAGGCTGGAAAAAAATGCAGATTCTGTCAGTTTTAGAGGCTGAACATCTGCTGAAGTGAGGCAAACCTGGGTTCTATGAAAGAGGATGGCCAGCTACGCTCACCACACACATACACACAATATGCACGCGCGCACACACACACACACACACACACACACACACGAGTGCACAGAGACCAGAAGAGTTCGTACCTATCTTTGTGTACGGAAAGTAGCACTGGTATTTGTTACC
Source organism: Spilogale gracilis (assembly GCA_004023965.1). NCBI lineage: Eukaryota > Metazoa > Chordata > Mammalia > Carnivora > Mephitidae > Spilogale > Spilogale gracilis. The sequence goes on from PITA01009047.1 coordinate 57,134, forward strand.
TGCTAGGGATTCCCAGCCTGTGTGGAAGAATGCCCCTTGTCCATAGAGGGTAAAATAATAGCATCGCCACGCTTGATCTCCCCCTCTCCCCTCTCAAATTTTGAAACTTCAAAACTGAATCAGGAGCATGATGCCCAAGTTTGCTATGTCAGCCACGGGAACCCCTGGTCTGTTGGCTTCAGTGTCACATGACGGGGTATGGGCAGGACGGGAAATGGGGCTGCAGCCTCCTCAGGTGTGCAGGTGCCGAGCGGCAACACCCTGATTTCTTTCTGCTGCCCAGGCCCCATTCGGAAGTGCCAGCGTGCCAAGAAGGAACAGGAAGCCGAGAGCCACAGAGCAAAAGTCTGTGATAAACTGAGGCAGATACTGGCTTCCGGTGCTAAGGCGGGAAGGAAAAACAAGAGAACCTCAGGAAAGCACAGCTTGCTCTATGAAAAAAAGCCAACTCCAAAGAATGGGACAAAGAGGGACCTTAGGAATTTAACTTTGTACTTTGGACCAAGAGACTATTTTGAAGCCCAGAAACTCCTTTTCTTTGGACTCCAACCTTGCTTTATGTCCAAAACGGGACTGGAAATGGGCATTATGAAGCCAAAAATATCAAACAGCCTTAGATCCTTGGTTAAAAACACGAGCGGCAACACGTGGCACAGCGCACTTCCCCCAGTCTTCACATTTCATTATGAGAGGAAAACCACCGGCTGAACTTAGCAAATGCTGTTATAATTAACCACACACCTTCGTGTGCTTGCTAGTGGTTTCTCAGTCTCTGAGGCTCCAAAGTAATGTAAGATGGGCTTATTTATTATGCGTTGCGGAAGGAAACAAAGACACTTTTAAGTTTCTTTTTGCTAAACAGCAGCCCGATTCTGTTACCTCCATTTCATTTACTGTTTCCAGGCTCTAGCGAATCATTTCCTGGTGATTTATCTACGTAAATTTGGGATGAAAGGAGTTAACATGTGTCAATCAGGGTTCTTTTTTTTTTTTTTTTTTAAGACTTTTTATTTATTTGACAGAGAGAAACACAGCCAGAGAGGGAACACAAGCAGGGGGACTGAGAGAGGGAGAAGCAGGCTTCCTGCCGAGCAGGGAGCCCAATGTGGGACTCGATCCCGGGTCTCCAGGATCATGACCTGAGCCGAAGGCAGTCGTTCAACCAACTGAGCCACCCAGGCGCCCCGAATCAGGGTTCTTAATGGCAAATAACAGAGGCCAAGTCTGGCCCCTTAGAGCAGAAAGGAATTTACTGAAGTATGTTAGATAATTTCTAGAATCCCGGGAGGGCTAGAAAATGAAGCCTGGAGGCTAGGCAGTCAATAGCACTCCCTCAAATCATGAGCTGTTTTCTCTCTGGGCAAAGACTTTGTCGCTTGCACCGTGACCACTGTGACATCAGGTGAACTTCTGGATCATCTAAAACTGCTTGTAGGTGGGCCACCACCCTAGCCGGCATGCCCCAGATCCAAACCAGGCTCCTCTGGTTCTCGTTGTTCCTCCTTCTCCAGAGATCTCCATGCAAATCTCCCCCTGCCCCAACCTCTTTTGGGAAACCAATCTTATCCAGTGAAAGGGGGCTCGTGCTCTAGAACTATCCGCCCCAAGCACCCCAGTTCCTTCTGCTCAGATTGGTGTTGTTCGGTCTGGAATAGCAGTAGCACCTGGGGTGCTCTGGAACCCGTGGTTGCTGAATCCTGGAGACTGGTCCCCTTGTTCCCAGTTCTGCCACGAGCACGGCAGGCACTCTTGATTCTGTGACTACCTGACCTGTAGAGCAAGCTCACGCATAGCTCCAAAGGAAGGAGAATAAGCTTCACAGGGAAGTCTAGTGTAGACTCGTATCAAAGGAGACATTCTCACATGCATTTCAAGGCTCTTCCTTCTGACACAGAAAACCTTATTTCTATACTGAGTGGTCACTTTGGAGTTGTCCAAGACAGTGAGGGACTCACGGTACTTCCTGTTGGCTATTCCCGTTGACATCCTGGCAAGTGCTCCTGGCTGACCATTTATGGTCCTGCATCCTTTTGTTCCTCTCCATCTCCCTCTTCGGGATGGAAGGCAGTGCGGGACCTGGTGGCACTTGTTCCCATTAATGTGTCATGTGTCTCCCTCCATGTATGAGCTCAGGGCCATATAGTGAACACTTAATTGACAGAATCACCGGTTTGAGAATGAACTATGCCTATTTTTCTCAACTGTAAGCTCACCAGAAAGAATGAAAGGTATTTTTTTCCTTCTCTCAACAGAGGGGCCAGGTTCTGCATTCTGGATGTCTGGACACCCTTTGTCTCAGGGGACCATCAGATGCCTTTGTTTTCAAACATCTAGGAGGCAGGACTCAACCCACTGGCATAACGAGGGCTCTGTGGGTTGAAGGGGAGGAGGGAAGGGGTGGAGCTCCAAAGCTGGTGGAGGGAAGGAGGTGAGGTCTTGAAAAGGCCCATCCCAGTCTGCAGGCACTACCTTGGACCACAGGGCTGGTCACCTGGAGGACAGGGAACGATCGGGAACTGCTGTGCATAGCTCTAACAGCCCAGGCAGGTGACCCCCCACTGTGGAGCCTGGCATGCAAGGAGTGGTGCATGGGGCATTAAGTGCCTGCTGGCACCCTGGCCAGCTGGCCTGGGCTCATAAAGCAAGCGAGGCTCACTTTGGTTGGACCTGCAGCCCTGGGCAGGTGTCTGGGGACCACACCCACAAGAACAGTTAATCCTGAAACAACACAGGTCTGAGCTGCTTGGGTCCGTTTATTCATTATACTAACTAAACAAACTCCCAACTTTATTTTAACTTTATTTGGATGTCTCCAATTTTTCCACTAATGTTCTTTTTCTGTTCCAGGATCCAATCAAAGGGCCATGTAGCATTTAATCAGCATGCCTCTCTAGTCTCCTCCAGTCTATGACGGCATTTCTGTCTTCCCTGGTTTTTCATGACCTTGACAGCCCTAAGGAGTGTTGGCCAACTATCCTGAAGAATGTCTCCCAAACTGAGTTTGTCAGATATTTTTCTCATGCTTGGACTGGGGTTGTGGGATCTGGGGAAGAATCCCACAAGGGTGAAGTGCTTTTCTCATCACATCATGTCATCAGAGGGTCCACGACACCCAAGTGACATCCCTGATCATGTTAGCCTTCATCACTCACTGGATGTGGTGTCTGCCAGCTTTCACCACTGTCAAGTTATGAATCCCAGTTCCCGAGTCTCTTCTAAAACCATCCAGCCCCCCCCTTTTTTTATTTGCAAGAGAAAAATAAAGAAATAGGATGCTACTTGCAACCAAGTGTCACGGAACCATTCTTGACTGTTATTTTTATACTTGAGCAAGGGTTTTCTTGAAGCCCTCTGCCTCCACCAAAAGTAGCAACTCTAATGGTAGGAATTTCGGGCTCTGTGACAGTTGGGTGTGGGCGTGTGGGCCTGGGTGATAAATGCAAGCAGTGTTCTCCATCCTCCTGCTCAGGCAGGGCCCTGCTCCTCTGCCTATATATAGGACCAGAGCATAGAGTAGCCTGTTCATAAAATCTTGATACAGATTTGAATACAACACACCCACGCACATTCAAGGGACTATCCTACCACTTATTTTCTAACATGGGGTATAAGTGCAGATTTAGAAGGGGTGATGATTGTCTACCCAGGACAAGTTAAGCATCTTTGGTGGAGAACATCACTGGAGAGGAATATGGCCCCCTTTCTATTTCCAGTCCAACTTGTTCCCAACGAGATAGTCACCATTTCTAGAGTAAGCCCTTCCCTTCCCTTTGAAATTGGAAGCTCCATTGAAGATAGATGTGAATATAAGTATACAGCCCCCTCCCTCAGTGTTCATACTCCCCAAACAGAAAGATGCTGTTTCTATTGTCTGATCTTGTGGCTGCCAGTTTTAGCTCCAGATAGGACTTCAAGCATCTTTTCCTTTCTCAACTGCCTCCGATGCCCGTGAGAGGTATGGATGGATTTTCAGGTTTAATGCTTTAGAAAGTATTTCTGGGGTTGGGACCAGCAGAAAGACTAGGAATCATTCAGAGTCTCTACAATGGCAACGTACTTGTTGGAACATTGCAGAAGTTGTTTATTGGGCTTCTGACTTGCAGAGAAACAGAATTTAGCAACAGATTTGGAGCAATAAAGCATGGTAATGTTTGTTCACACTTCGTGCTGTCAGAATTAAGATTCAGTTCCGTAAGCCCTCGCTCAGGTCCTTCACAGAAACCATCTCATAATATCCCTTCATGTGGGCTGTGTTACAGCAGTTCTGCGGGAGGTGAGAGCAACGCATATGCATTTGATGGAAGGATTTTCAAGAGCTTGGAGATTAGGAAGTGGCCTTGGGGGATTCTGAGTTCAGAAAGGCACTCTGGGGTCCACTCAAGATCAAGGGTGAAGCTAGCCTCCCATATCCACCTCATGTTAAACCTTCTCTTTTATTCAACACTTTTGCTAGAAGCTGGACTGCAGGGCGGAGGATTAGAACAAGATTCGGCCTGTGTTCCTGAGAGGCTCACAGTTTGGAGGGGGTGGCTGCAGGGGAAGGAGGATGGGAGACAGAAGGGTGAACAATGGCCAGAATTACCCGGGTGCTGAGGTGAGGTGGGAAGAGATGGGCATTCTAGGCAAAGGCAAGGGAGGCACTAAAGGCCCAGAGGCAGGCTGGTAGAACCAGAGGTTGCTAAAACTAACTCACCTCCAGGGAAACAATGCAATTTTGCTTCTCTTAAAAAAAAAAAAAAAAGGCATATCCCATTAAACTTCATGTGGAATTAACATGCCAACAGAGCTAAGGAAATCTGGGGAAAGGATAATGGGAAGAGGAAGAAGCCTTAATTGTTAAAGGAGATCAGAAAGCTGCTTTAAAATGTAATGCTCTGGGCAAAAGAATTGATAAATGGACAGACAGAACAGAACAGTTAAGCTAAAAGAGACCCTAGAACATTTCTGTACTTAAAAGATCATAAGGCACTACTGGAGGAAGATGTGAATTATTCAAAAAGTGGTAGAGAAATTGGTTATTTGTAAAAGATTGAAGTTACAGCCTCATCCAAAGTATTAAAATACCTTACAGATGGATTAGCATAAAAGTAAAACATGAAGCTTTTTAAATGCAGAAGAAAATGTCAGCGTTGAGCACTTTCTAAGTACCGCATCAATAGAATAAATTGTCATAAAAAAGAATGGGATTTTTCCGTAAAATAAAATAAATTCTCATGTATCTAAAGAAACACTGAATAATAAAAAGGCAAATGACAAACTGGCAAAAATATTTTGACACTATGATATAGTGGCTTCCTTTTACAAGCAAACTTTACAAAACATTAAGAAAAACTACACCAGAAAAGCAGGCAAAGGACATGAACAGAAGTGCAGACACCCAATAAAAGTTAAAGAATGTTCAACCTTGGAGATAATAAAAGAATGCACAATAAAATGAAAAGATAGTATATTTTCACCCATCCCAAGTGGCAAACGTTTCAAAAGAAGGGACTCTGGCAATATGTACTGTGAGCTGCGAAAATGTGTTCGTTACCTTTGACCCCCAAGTTCCACCTTTAGGGATCTATCTGAAATCTAGAATTTTGAAAATAACCACCCATTTTTTTTTTAAAGATTTATTTGTTTGGGGTGCCTGGGTGGCTAAGTTGGTTAAGCGACAGCCTTCAGCTCAGGTCATGATCCCGGAGACTCAGGATCAAGCCCCACATCTGGATCCCTGCTCGGCGGGAGGCCTGCTTCTCCCTCTCTCATTCCCCCTGTTTATGTTTCTTCTCTAGCTGTGTTTCTGTCAAATAAATAAATAAAAATCTTTAAAAAAAAAGAGATTTATTTGTTTATTTTAGAAAGAGAGAGAGCAGGAGGGAGGGGCAAAGAGAGAGAATCTTTCTTTCCCTGAGATTTTATTTATTTATTTGAGAAAGAGAGACAGAGTGAGATCACAAGCTGGGGAAACAGCAGAGGGAGAGGGAGAAGCAGACTCCCGTCTGAGCAGGGAGCCCAATGAGGGGCTTGATTCCAGGACACCGGACCCATGACCCGAGCTGAAGGCAGCTCTTGACCGACTGAGCCACTCAGGCCCAGAGGGAGAGGGCCTTGAGCAGACTCCCAGCTGAGTGCAGAGCCAGATGTGGGGCTTGATTCCATGACCCCGAGATCATGAACTGAGCTGAAATCAAGAATGGGAAGCTCAGCTACTGAGCCACCCTGGCGCCCCAACAACGCTGTTTTTAAAAGCAAACTCTTGTTCCATGAATGTATCCTGGGACCTAAACCTACAAATAACAGCTCTTCTCTTTCACATCATTTTACAATATTGTAGAAAGGGTTTGTAGTCAGATTATTCAGTCCCTAGGATAGTAACAACAGGAAATTTACTTAACCTTTCTGAACTTCAGTTTTTTAATCTTTAAAATGGGATTTTGGTGTCAGAGTGATTCTTGTATTGGGGGGAGGGCACATATTAATCACTCAGTGAATGATGGAGTCATGGTTTCCATGTCCTCATCATTCTGATCCAAGTCCTTAACATGCATTTTGCTCATTTGAGTTCAATTATCAGGTAAACTACCGTTGTGCATTTAGGAATCGGGTAGAGAATGGAAAACTGGCAGAAGAGGGGAGAGGGAAGGAATTTTGGAAAATTCTAAGGATCTTGGTACATGATGGAAAAAAATGGGCACCAGGCAGAATAAAGTCGTCCAAGTGCCCACGTGGAAAATAGAAGCTCTGGACCCTGAAGAGCTAAGTATTGATCAGCCTAGCAAAAATAAATAAATAAATAAATAAATAAATAAATAAATAAATAAATAAATAAATAAAAACCAGAGTAATTGACCATTCAAGCTTTCAGGACACATCTATCGTGATGGAAGCCACCCAAACTCTTGCTCCGCCTTGGCCTGGAAAAGCTAACATGCCAGTCAGCGATGCCCGTCTTCCTGCGGGAGACACATAGCACTTCTGTGGACCCGAAGGCTCATGGTGCCTCTGCCCAACAGAGGGGACTCAGAACGGGTGTGGAGACGTGGAACCGCCTCCCTCAGAGCTGGAAAGGAACGAAGACGGGCTTCCTCGTGCTGGGAACACAAAGGCATTTCTGTGGTTGACAGCTCAGACTCGAGCCGATTAAAGAAGGGATGACTCCATGGGGGGCCGACTGTGTAAGGCAGACCTTGGGCAAACTCCCTGCCTGGGAGAACACAGCCTGGAATGCTTCAAAGCCCGACCCGCCATATCTGTGAATTCCTGGGGCTTATGTTCTCACGATCCCTTCTGTCTCTGGCCCCTTCCGCCCCACATCACCACTGCTTGGCCCCATATCAGCCTGGCCAGAAACTCCAACCCTTCAACACTTTCCACAGAGAATGCACTCAGGCATGTCGTGAGCTCCATTGTCTTAAGTCGGTTGTTCCCCGCCCCCCCCGCCCCACTGAC
>PITA01009047.1:64667-74775 GCA_004023965.1 Spilogale gracilis
CTTCTAGAGGGTAGAGGCAAGGGATCGACAGCCCACCATGACGGAGAATGATCTGGCTCCATATGCCAATAGTATTGATATAGAGAAACTAAAGATGCGAAGGTGATGAGGCCAGTGGTACGGCAGGGTGCAGGGCTGGCTGCCATTTCTGTGTCTTCCCTTCCTCCTCGTATTTTCTCTGCCTTTCTCTGCCCCCCTGGCCCCCACCCCATTACTTCTCAGGGGCAAAACAAATCCCTCTCCCTGCCTCGGGGTGCTCAGTGAAGCCATCACCTTCACTGATGAGAATATGTCTTGACACTTTTCATCGACTTTGCCAAATAGCTCATTGAATACCTCTAAACACAGTGCTCTCCCTGAGAGGAATCCCGGTCAGTGTGACCTCTCCCACCCACATCTTATTACACGAACATGTAAAGGAGCCTCTTCTCTGGGAGACGGAAGAGGCGTAGAGACTCAGCAGTCTTTGGGCGGCAGCATGTTCCTGCACCAGCACTTGGAGTGGACAGCAGCGCCGGGCAAGGTCAGGGACCATGGGGTTGCTTGCTCAGAGGACAGCGGTATCAGGCAAAGTATGTGTGTTGCTGTAATCACGGACAGGATCTTTGGCAAGAGGGTGAAGCCTTCTGCCCAGCCCCATCGGGGTCTCTGCTGAAGCTGTGGACTATGGAGAAACAGGAGTGAATCTCTTGTGTAGGAAATCCAACAGGTGGGGGCGCCTGGGTGGCTCAGTCATTAAGTATCTGCCTTCAGCTCAAGTCATGATCCCAGAGTTCCGGGATTGAGCCCGGTATTGGGCTCCCTGCTCAGTAGGAAGTCTGCTTCTCTTTTCCTCTCCCACGTCCCCTGCTTGTGTTCCCTCTTTAGCTGTCTTTCTCTTTGTGAAATAAATAAATAAAATCTTAAAAAAAAAAGAAATCAAACAGGTGGCCCCATCATGTTTGAAAGATTGTGCTCCCAGTAGCTCATCCTTCTATCTCTGGAAGGGCCGATTCAGAATATATGTGACACAGACAGCTCCAAGTTCTAAAGAAGAGAACCCATGGGAGGAATAAAGCAAACATGCAAAACAAACAATGAAATAAGGTTTAATTTGAGTTCGAATAAGGTCCAAGAAGACATGGCTGCTTGGACAACAGCCAAGGTGATCTTGAGGACGAGGTATCTTGAGAGCAGGAGGGGAGACCTGGAGATGAGAGTTGTGACTGTCACATTGCAACCCCAGGGGAGGCACTTGATGAGAATCACAATTCAGTGAAGAAGATAAAATTGAGAAATTCTCCCAGAACCCAGAGGAAAAATAAAAAAGAGATTATGGGGCAAGTTTAATAACAATAAATATTATTTCAAAAAAGAGGTTGGGGGGGCGCCTGGGTGGTCCAGTTGGTCAGGCGACTGCCTTTGGCTCAGATCATGATCCCAGAGACCTAAGATCGAGCCCCGCATCGGGCTCCCTGCTCTGCGGGAAGCCTGCTTCTCCCTCTCTCACTCCCCCTGCTTCTGTTCCCTCTCTGGCTGTGTTTCTTTATGTTAAAAAAAAGATAGAGGATGGGGAATGGAAGGGAGTGGAATGGAAGCAGAAAGGGGTGAGGAAAGATACTTGGAACTGCTATAGTTAATAAAAGACAGTGAGGGAATGAGGATCTTCCTAGAAAGGGTGAATTCAGACCCAATGAGGAAGTACAATGTGTCCTGAGAACAGGCGGAAATAAACCTATTAAAGCAAGATTCAGCAAAGAGTGAGGCCTGCCAGGGCTCAGCCCACTCTGGCCAGCAGCACCTTTCCAATGATACTTGGAGAGCATCTGCAGAGCCCACACATTTTCCTCTAACACTACCTGCAGGAATTCTCTGATCTGAGGCTGTAGGAAAACAATAAAAAGGACCCAGTAAGAATAACTGGAAACCATTGTGATTAATTGAGAACTGAGGTTTGTTGCAATTAATGGAAGAAAAATATAGATTGCACACATGCCCTCCTGATTAAGAGGATTATTATATTAATTTCCTGAGCACAGGGAATTGGTGAAAATCCTCTATTGGGTGTAACTGAGAAAAAAATTACCTGTTTTGCTCTAGTCTGGATCTTTTTCTGCCTGCATCCAAGGTATGGGGCTGTTCCCCTTCTGCAGGTCCAAGACTAGTCTGAAAGGTCACGGTCATTGTTTCTGGCTTCCGCCCATGTCCTTATTCCTGGTGATTTTCTTTTCTTTTTTACATTTCAGGGAATTGTTTTATTCAAGATTTTTAGATAGATGCAAGTTGTCATTAGGATCTTTGCTCCCACTAGAGTCTCATTTTGCTTTATACTGGCTCTCATCAATTCTGTGGTGAGATACAGCAATATTTTTCTTTTTTAATTGAGGCAAATGGACATACAACGTTATGTTTCAGGTGCACAAGATCATGATTCAGTATTTGTGTCCATTATGAAATGATCATCACAGTAAGTCTGGTGAAGTATCTGTCATCTTACATAGTTATAGCACATTTTTTTCTTGGGATGAAAACTTTCAAGATCTGTTCTCTTTGCAACTTCCAAATATGAGCGAAATAGGTGAAGATGATTAAGAGGAATAGACTTCCAGTTATAAATCGCATTTGTTTTTTTTCCAGTACAGTCTTCTCACCAAAGTCGGTGCTGTGTCGGCCTGGCTGTCTCTGCTGTCTCCCCCCCGTGGGGGCACGAGCTCCTGGGGGTCTGTCCTACACCTGCTTGCGCTAGGATGCATGGTCAGCTCTCTACCCCATGCTTACACTATGCCAATGGGAGGAGTTAACTGTTCAGCATTTGGTGGGGGAAATATATTCCCAATTGGAATCTGAGATGAAGACATTTCCCAAGGTAGCAGAGACCTGGGCTCCATCACACTCCCCATGCAGCACCTTAAAACACCCTCCCAGCTGCTGCAGCTCGGGGTTTCCCCTGGGGACTCGTGCCTGAACCCATGTGGATGCAGGAGCATCACTCAGTGCTGTATCAGCATTCAAAACCTGTGCCCGGCCCCCTGGGAATGATCTCCAGAGGGCTGGGGTGACTCCCTGCTCAGGAGTTCTGAATTTATCAAACGTGGACTTAGTAGCCAGTTGGGAGGGACTGAGCAGAAGATTGAGAACATCTGCAGAGGCTAAAAACCCACTCGATCCCATGCCTGCTTTTGCAAACCCAGAGAATTCCCATAGCTCTGAAGTCCTAAGTAGGAAATGAGAAGGACTTGTGAGCCCAAATAATGCTGCAATGTCGTCAGGAGAAAAATCTAGAAGAATCGACTATGTTGAGGGTTGAGGAACTCCCACTTTCATTTTTATTCTTATATATTATTTAGGTTTTTAAAAATCAGCTACATATTTGATTTTTCTATATTTTTAAGCCTGTTAATACAAGACAACAACAATAATAAAGGGGAATTCTCGGCTAGGAGGAATACAGAGGTGCTAGGCTTGGAGACTTAGTCTCTAAGTCTTGTAGATCCCTGAGTGCCAGAGCCTGACAGGGCACATTAATCAGGATAAGGGGCAAGACTGTGAGGACAGTGTGTGAGGTGGAGGAAGAGTCCTGGCCTGGAATTGTGAGAAAGCCAGGTAAGTCCTGAGTTCTGATTTTGATTTTAACTCATACAGCTGACTCTTTACAAGACCACATGGGGAAGATTATCCTAGTAATTGTCCTTAGTGAGTGAATTCCATGTCTATGCCTTTCATAGTCTCCTCCCACGGGGACTCTGGATTTGGCCATATGACTCGCTTTGGCCAATGGGATATCAGCAAATATGGCGGGCGATCTCAGAAGCTTGCCTGTTTGTGACCAAAGGGTGATCAGTGCCAACTTCGGGACATGCGTGGTGAGGCTGTGTTAGGCCACCCAGCCCCAGCTGAGCCACCTGACAGATGACTTTTGCAGCATGCATGACTCCGGTAGGACGCGCAGAAGGAGTACTAGCTAGACCTGCCCAAGTGGCTGACCCACACAATCCTAAGAAAACAAAAGTCGTTGTTGTTTTAAGCCATTAAGCATCTGGTTGTTTATTATGTGGCAGAATGCAATTGGGTACATCGTGTCAAAGGTCTTGTTACATTCTTATTTAGCACCTTGATCTGCCCACATTATGTGATTAATAAATGAATCCTCTTATAGGTTTTATTTAAGGAGGCCCAGAATAAAAGAATGAAAAATAGTATGGCATAGTTAGGGTTAAGCATTTAAATATCCCTGTGACTCAAGTTTATTTCTAGATTGGAGGTCTTCTATCACCAGGTATAGGTAAAGACAGGTTGTATCGAGGAGTTCTCTTTTCCCTCTAGGAGCACCAGGAGGTCAGAAATGTATTTTCAACATTCAAAGGAGAGAAGTTTACCAGTTCCCTATCTGCGTTCTTCTCTCCAATGAGAGAGTTTGAGGGCTTTGGGAAGAAGCCTGGGGGCACATTTGAGCTACCAAAGGGTTCATGTCACGGAGCCCCAAGGCTCCTGGATTGAGTCCCTCCCTGGGAACCCACCAGACAGTGCTGCTAGATAGGGAAGGAGGAAAGTCATGTGTAAGGGGTGAAACAGTGTCTGAATTTTGTGGGGAAAAGAGCTTTGCAACTTCAAACTGCAGTTTTGGGGAACTTTCAAGCAGGTATTTTGTCTTTTGGTCTGATGCTTGCACATTATAGCTAATCATTTATTTGTTAGTGTTTACATTTATAATGATTAAAGGGCATAATTTAAAAATGAGACAGACCCTTTTAACTGGAGCCTTTTTTTTCAAGTGATTTATTTAGTGAATCATATTTTTCTTATCTCTTCTCCATGGAGAGGTCAATCTGGCTACAGTTCGGCTGTCAGGTTTCTCAAAATGGGTGCCCTATTTGCCCCCAAGATGGGCAGTGTCTTCACCTCTCATGAAGGTCTTAGCCTTTTCTTCTTTCCTGCAACCCTGCCCACAGCAGAAGTAGTAGCAGTCGTCTGAGATAGTTTGTTGGTCAGGTGCTCCTTCTAAAAATCTTTCAACAGCTGCTTAGGATTTCAGGAGAAACCCTGGGACATATTTCCTCCAGGGACACTGAATGGCATCCCAAATGGAGTACTTTCCTTTGCAACATCCTAGGGCTGCCCTCGGGGAGCGTGCCCTTGGTTCACTTGAAGCTTTTTGGGTATTCCAGACCTTGCCCTGATGGGACGTCAAAGGCTTGGGCTTACAGGACCTCTGGAGGTTCAACATCAGATCCCCTCAAGAGGGAGTGTCTTGTTCAAAATTTTTCAACTATCTATTCATTCAGTAACAAGTCAATCAAAAACAATAGCCTATTATGAATGATCTGGTTTACTAGGTATAGGAGCTATTGAAGAAGCATGAAATAAAGTCTGTTTCAGGACATGAATGTTCTATATATTAAGGGGGAAAATGGTCAAGAATAATAAAAGGGAAGATACTGAAGCTAAGTGTAAATAGAAACAAGTAAGCCAACAGTATTTCAAAGGAGTAATACAACCATTGTTGAGTAGAGGTGGGGGAGGGAAGAATGGACCCAAGTCATTTTCAAACATCATACTTTGACTATATACCGTAAGTCCAGGAAGGAAAAAAACAGAACTGGCAGTAAGTCTTGAACTGCTTTTAGTAGATTTATTTTGTGTAGTGACATGGGTGTGGAATTGAGCACATGAGTAAACAGGTCAATATCTTAGGAGCCAGAGTCTGCATGGCAAAGAAAGTGCTGTGCAAATATAGAGAGGAGGAATGCAAGGAAGAACTCAGATTGGTCTGGGGTCTGGGGTACCAGTGAAACTCATGATTTCTACTCTTGACCTTTGACCTTTGGTTTCTGTCCTTTGATCACTTTCATCTGTACCTCTGCCCATCCTGTTCCAGTCACAGAGAATTTCCTTCCCATCGCTTCACTGTATTCAAATCCTACCTCTTCTCCACAAAGTCTTCTATCTTCTCTCTCCTTGATGGGAGTAATTGCTTCTCTAAGTGCTCATGGTTCCATAATGGAAATTTGTTAAAAACACATTAACATTTACCTTAGAATAAAGTTACTTATGAGTGTCTTATTTTTCCTACTATAAGCATTTTTTGATGAAGGACCAGCATTGATCCTTCTTTGTTTCTCACAGGGCACCCAGGAATTCAATAATGATTTATTCAATGAAGAAGGAAGGGTTTATTTTAACAAGAATAATCAGAGCATTCTGCAAAATTCTAATAGTACATATACCGAAGAGGGAAGATGTTCCCTGATGATACATCTTCATTTTAACCAGCCCCCTGTGGATCCTTAGGGTGATATGTCCTTCAGAAAGTGCGGTCACAGGACATACTAATAGAGGTACAGTATTTAGAACAAGGGAGGTGATTAGACCAATCTATTGCCTTCAGCAAAGTATTTTCTGATGTTTGATTTTTTGGGATTATATTCAGATATTTTTGACCAAAATATAAGAGACTTATGATCCGCATGTTCAAAACCATTTCATGAGCAGAATGGAGTGAATGGGATTGGTTGGACTGAGAGCAACTCCTGGGGAACGGAAAGGGCCAAGAGAAGGGAAGATGAACAGAAGTTGACTATGAGCATCTGAAAAGACGCTATAAGGAAGAATTAGATTTACTTTCTGTCATCCCAAGGAACAGTTATAAGGTCACTTTTGGTGGAGATGGGTGGGAGGGAGATTTTTGCCTCAGCATAAGGAAGAGCTTTCTGACAAAGTTGTCTAACTGGAAATGGCCCATTGGGGTTGGGTATTAATTATCTTCTTCTCCACAGTGAACTTGGGAGAGCTGGTCAGCACCATGGTATGGGACAGTTGTGTCACAGGTACAGGGTCAAACTCTACGACTGCCCGATAACTTCCACCTAGAATTTCCTATGACTCTATGATGCTACTTAAGAAGACAAGGCCTAAGAAACACTTAATGAACAACACGCTATGTGATGAAGTATAGCCAATGAGTCCTAAAGAGCCAGGTAAGCAGCAGTAGTCCTGGGGTCATGCTTCATGGCGAAGTGGGTGGAATAAACATGGGGAAGGGGGATAGGGAACTTCTGGCAGAAGGCCCGGCATAAGCAAAAGGGAAAGTGTGTGCATAGCAGTAAGGCCTTGCTGGGAACATGGACCAAGAAACGATGTTCTGTAGGAATTTGGGATAGGGTTATGCTTTGAAAGTTTATCAGAGGAATTAAGGCAAACAAACCAAACAACCATGCCCTGCCTTTGAAGTTCTAGATCTTATTTCTGTGTATTCCTAGCTGAGTGACTCTGAGCAGATCATGTTTTCCGGACCTTCAGTTCACCACTTTGCAAATCAGTAGGCTGCAGGGAATGGTGGAGATTCCTTCTGCTCTAGAAGGCAATGGCTTTTTGAGGTAAGTGATTTGCTGCCACTGTGGCAGATTCATGAGCAAAAGAGGGAGAGGAGAGGAGTACTGGGGGAAGAGTAATGTCATATGCAGGGTAGACTGAAGTCGGAAGAGACAGAGTTGGGAAGAACAGCCAAGAGGCAAATTCCAGTTAACAGCTTCTCAAAATAATATCATTCAACTTTAATATTGTTTACTCAGAGTTTTATGCCATGTTGTCAGGAAGCACGGAATTTGGCCCCCCTCTATGGCAATTTAGTTTCTAGGTCAAATTAATTTCCTGCCTTCTTGAGGAACTAAAAAAAAAAAAAAAAGCCACACTGATGATACTATCACTCTAACCACTGCAGCAGTGACTGACGTCTGATTTTTGCATTCTGTCATGAGAACGGTTCCCACGAGGGCTCCCTTAACAGCATTTCTCTGCTACCATGTCCTGCAAAATATTCAGCATCATGCACACAAGTATTGAGACAGAGGACTTGTCATATGTCATTTTTGCTCAGCTGTCTAGTGGAGATGGCCCAATCCAGACCTGGCCGGCCAGAAAAATTCAGAATACTGATCTCTTATTACTGCCAGGCACTTTGTTATGTGATGAAGTTTCATTCGGAGTTGTAGGAGAGTTCTTGTCATGACGGTGTACTTTGGTTCTTAAAATCTAGTGCTTTCTCCGGAGAGCTGAATGCCCGGGGCTGCTCCTGGGAGGTGGTGACTCCTCTCCAAGTCTGGATTTGCAGCTGGCCAGACCGAGAGGGAAGGAAAGTCCGGGCTACCGTAGGGGGCCTGTGGCTGGCGAAGGCCGGGGGTCAGATGGGAGGGGAAGACAGGAGTCTGATCACTGTAAATGCCTGCTTCGGTGAGCCGGAAACACTAATTAGAGAGCCATTAGGTGGTAGGTCAATGGCTGGAATGTCTTCAGAGAGTAGCCCGACTGTGATATTTTATGACGGATACTGCCTGGTGACTAGTCAGGGAGGCACGGAAGCTCCAGTCTGTAAGTTCAGCGGGCGGTGGTGTAATGAGAGCTCACACGCGGGGTACGGGCAAGGTGGCTGGAATGCGTAAGGTGGGGGGAGCCTGAGTGCGCCTCTGGGAACACCTCTTGGGCTGTTCCCTTTGAATGGGCGTCGGCCACCCTGGAACCCCACACATGCCTTTCTTCCATTTCTGCCTTTCTTCCTTCCCTGCTGTGCCCAAACAGCAAACAGACTCTGGAGAAGGAAGATTTGGGAAGCAAGATCAAATCTGGGTGAGGGCTGGGGGTGGGGAGTCGTTTCGATCGCTTCACTATTAGGTCATCAAGCCCAGCCTGAGCAGTGAAATCAATGCGGGCTTACACACCCTGGGTCCCCTCAGGTGCCATGTCCCCTCTTTTCTCTTTTTCTCCTATTCCTAAAGCATGGTCTGTGGACCGGTGCTGGTCTGTGGGGTGTTTTTCATTTATTTATTTATTTATTTATTTATTTATTTATTTATTTATTTTTAAAGATTTTATTTATTTGACAGAGAGAAACACAGCCAGAGAGGGAACACAAGCAGGGGGAGTGAGAGAGGGAGAAGCAGGCTTCCTGCTGAGCAGGGAGCCCGATGTGGGGCTCGATCCCGGGTCTCCGGGATCATGACCTGAGCCGAAGGCAGTCGCTTAACCAACTGAGCCACCCAGGCGCCCCTATTTCTTTATTTTATGACCTACAATGAGATAAGCACAGAAACGAAGAAAACCTGGAACAACTTGCTTAATAATTTGGCATTGTTATGACATCCCAGCACATTGTGGCCGTGTTTTACCGGCGCATTGGTCACCAATGGATCGGAAGCTTAAAAACTGGCCCCTTCTCACAAGTAGTTCGAGAAGCCCTCAGGCTGAGTGCACATAAGTGTCGGCTCCAGGGACACAAACATCTCAGGAGCTGACATTCCGGGCTTTGGATGGCCAGCTAAGTGGTCTAGCCCTCCCTCGTGTCAAGGCAGATACTAGAGAGGGAGAGACTGGATCTCAATCTTCTTTGTTTTCTACCTAAGCCTCTGGCACGGTGCCGAGAACAGAGGAGACACACAATACGTATGGGTTGAATAAGTTATTACTTCACAATCCTGGTTGGAAAAATAAGATAAGAATTTGACAGCAATGTGTAGCTAAGCAAGTAGGTAGGTGGCTTCTTGCCTCTGTTTCTCCCTGCTCTTTCTATGCTTGTTCTGAAGATAAACCGGGACCACAGATACGGACTGGAAAGGACTCTGCTTCTGAATTTGAATCAAAACCCAAATCTTAAAAACAACACGGTTTTATAAGGACTCTGCAAAGGAAGCCAAACGCTTGCTAGGCAGATCATGTGGTCTGGTTTATTTGTGAATTTTTGTGTGTGTGGGAGCGGAGATCGCAGGCAAGGGTTCTCACAGGTAAATCCATAGCTTTGGTGCCAGCAGTTGGCAGAAGAATGATTTCACTGTGCTGCTGGCAGTAGGAACACCTGCTAGTCTCGGAGAGGACCCCAAGCCTCAAGGTGGCCTCAGCAGCTACCTGTCTCTCTGATTCCCAGATTTCACGGTGGAGGAGTTGAGATCCAGAGAGAGTAAGTGGCTTGCTTTTTTGGTAATAAATTATAAACTTTTTCAAGGATTTATGATGCAAACATAACTTACATTGGGCCAAAGTTTAATAATACAAAATGTTATCACCAAAATGAACTCAGTCGCAAAGGGAAAACCACAGTGATTTGACGTTTATTCAGGTCAGAGGAAGGCCAAAAACAAGCTGG
>PITA01009048.1:0-51832 GCA_004023965.1 Spilogale gracilis
GTCATAAAGCTACTGAGACGTGTGTGCAGTGTTCGAGCAAAGTAGAGTGATTTCATTGGTAAACCAGTAATAATTTTTCCAAGAACAAATGTAAAATAATGCTTTCCAGGACAGAATTGCCAGACTTTAAGAAGAGGGCAGACATACAAAGACTTTATTCAATGCTTC
Source organism: Spilogale gracilis (assembly GCA_004023965.1). Taxonomy (NCBI): domain Eukaryota; kingdom Metazoa; phylum Chordata; class Mammalia; order Carnivora; family Mephitidae; genus Spilogale; species Spilogale gracilis. The sequence continues at coordinate 169 of PITA01009048.1, forward strand.
GGCACTTACAGAAAAAAAAACCCAATATAAATGACACCACCTTTAAGAAAGTTATAAAGGCAGCTACGAAAGTGAAGATAATTATTAAGATAAGATGTAAGGAAAGCAAGAAAAAAAAAAGAGCCACTGGCAGCATTCCTTACCAAGTGACAAGGCCAGCGACAGTGTCATATCACTAACATGTAATATGGAAGAAGAGTTACTGTTAAGAACATGTGAACAGCTATTTTACTTTAGAATTGGGTGAAATTGCCTTCAATCTATGGGAAGAACATACATATAGGGAGAGCTGTTTGAGGTCTGCTTGCTTTGCAGATGCTAAAAAATCAAGCTTCAGAGAAATTTTCTTTTCACTTAGATAACAATGATAACACTTAGATAACAATAACTGTCATGGCATCATGGAGCATGGAAAAGGTTCATTGGTTTAGTACTGACAGAACTCTCAGTTCAACAGGAAAGGGCATCACAAAAAGAATAAAAGAAGCCACACGAATACCCACACACACAGTTGTCTTAGTGGCAGAACATAGTCGGTGGTTGATTTAATATTGGGTGAAATGGTGAAAGGTTCTGAATACAACTAAATTGTAGCTACCTTGAGATTATGTATCCTCAGAAACATGCAGAGAAATGGGTAACAAAAGACTGGCTGCTTTTCAGGAAAAGATGTTTACACTTTTTTTAAGTGAGGGAAGATATAGAATATTTTTTTGCATGTAGGTAGAGACCACTTCAGTGAATCCAAAAGGCTTGCTTATGTGATGTTTCCCAGCAATATTTTACTATATTTATTTAAAATATTTATTTATTCACAAGAGACGAGAGAGAGAGAGAGAGAGAGAGAGAGACAGAGGGAGATGCAGGCTCACGGCTGCATAGGGAGCCTGATGCGGGACTCGATCCGAGGACCCTGAGAGATCATGACCTGAGCAGAAAGCAGATGCTTAACTGGCTGCACCACCCAGGCACCCTGAAATATAATTTTTAATGTTGGGGATAACATATCCAGGTCTTCTCAGATCAAACTAAACTGTGAATGGCTGATTGTCAAGATTGTTACTCTCTCTCAGGAACTAATGATTTTTTTCACTCATTAGAGACAGAAATCAAGGATGTAGTAATCACACATATTTAAAACCAGCAGCTATAACAGAACACAACAAGAGTAGATTACAAGAAGCTGTGGCAGATGGGGTTAATTGCTCCCCCCTTCCCTCCAACAAGAGCTAGCCTTCCTTTTCTGTATGTTGTAGAACCACCGTTTTGTTCAGGGCAGCCCTGGGTATGAAAAGGCAACAGTCATTGATGGGACCATCTGGACTTCCCTGGGTTGTGCATAGTCCTACTGTTGTGGTCATTTTCCTTTGTCCTGGGTCTTACTTAATTCAGTAATTCCAGTCTCCTTTGCTTATGGGGATGGCCGTAAGGCATTGTCCTAGAAATGAGACATCCGAAGTGAGGTGTTTAAGGGCCTCTGGGAAAGCCAAAGGATGAAAAGCCAACATGATAAGGATAACAGAAGAAAGACATAAAATTTGCTGCCTTGATCACATCGATGAGCCACAAAACCAAGGTCACAACAACGTGTCTAAGGACTTCTTGTTATGGGAAAAATAAACCTCAGTCTGGTGAAGTGGTATTATTGGGAATTCATTACTTACAGCCAGAAACCTTCTTAATGGCTATTAAAGCATACCTATTCTTTAGTAGAATAACACTTTTCTAACTGTGTAAATATAGCTGTTATTAATATTTTAATGTTTTATACTCCCAGATTTTTCTGTCCATATGCCTGGCACATAAAATTAGGTTTATCTTATATTAACACCTAGTGTGGTGTCTGGAGGGCTGAAATGATGTAAACAGTACACCTGACATTACTGTATTTTAAATGAAGAGAGTAGGGGCACCTGGGTGCCTCAGTCATTAAGCATCTGCCCAGGATCCTGGGATCAAGCCCCGAGTCAGGCTCTCTGCTCAGTCCTTGGCCTGCCACTCCCCTTGCTTGTGCTCTAGCTCTGTCAAATGAATAAATAAAATCTTAAAAAAATAAATGAAGAGAGCAAGTTAATATGAAATAATTTTTGTTCTAAGAAGCATTTGAGTAACTCTCCTTACTTATTAAGGGTAAGGCAGCATGTTTACACTGCTCTACTAAAATTCTGTATTGACACACTCCTTGTCTCACTGTTAGGAAGTCTTTGTGCAACTAACTGCAGAATATAGAGCATACCGAGAGAGTGCCCTACTTTGCCTAGGGATCCAGAGCCTCTCTGAGAGGGGAAAGTATCAAGACCTCTAGTTTTTTTTGCCTGAGACTCAAATTAGGGAAATCTGCTGGCAGGGATTCAGTTTGCCCTGACCAAGGTTGGGAAAAGATAACACGGTCACTAGAATAGAGCGACCATGTGTTAAAAATAGACTCAGTAGCTCTGTCTAGGACTATGGTGGTGGAGGACTGGAACAAAGGGAGATGTTGACAGATCGTAGAACCTTCCTCAGCCAATCCTCTTGGGAGTTGACTTATACCTGGGATACTAGCTGTGCAAATGAATCCAACTTTCTGTACCTTTGGGAAGAACTGTGCCCAAGTCGGCATAGAGCTTTTATGACCCAGCAAAAAACTGACAGATGACTTTTGCTTCTTGTGAACAATTATAACAAAGGCAGGAATCTGTATCTGTACAAAGAGTAACAGTGGAGCTAACAGCCATACTAAATTGGGGAAGTCCCTTTGGGAGACAGCTACTTCACCAGAGCAAAACTGCTTCACAATGGAGAAACTTACTTGCTATATACAAGAGGTTTCACATGCAAATGCCTATGAAGGTCAGGCTGGTAACATAAATAAAGTGGCTTGATTTAATCATTAAATAACTGACTAAGTCAACTGTTACATGTTAGGCACTGTTCCAAGCACATGGAATACATCAGCGAAGAAAACAACCCAACCCACCATGGTCAACAAAACAACATCACTGGGGAGCTGAGATTCCAGGAAAGGACATTTATGTACAGTTTGAGTTGTATTAAGATAAATGTCAAGTAAGAGTCTCATTGTAAGCAATACAACAGAGAGTAGTGAAGTCTGTGCCAAACAGGCTTGTACATGTCCTGCCTGGAGGAGGTGACCATCTTCAGCCTCAGGTGAGGCTATAGGCAGGAAGGTAGCCCAGGGTTACCAGATCTAATGGTTTTTCTGGAGTCATTATAAATCTCTCTTTCTTGTGTTTGATTTCCTGATTTTTAAATGTAGCAGTCAATTTCAATGGAAAACACTGTGGGGCCTAGAGAAGATGTCATTGGAGGATGTTAGAGATGGGTACATTGTAAATTCACTATATTATTTTTATAGCACCATGTAACCTAAAATGATTTCTAAATAAAAATTTTAAAAAGAAAATATTGCCTGTACTCAAATGGTCTAGGTATGGCTCATAAACTGTCAGTTACAAGTTTTGCTTTATAAATGGATATTTGGTAAAGGAAATTTTAAAGAGCTATAATAGCCATTCTTTTTTTTTTTTTTTTTAATGTAGGCTCCATGTAGAGCCCAATATGGGGCTGGAACTCAGGACCCTGAGATCAAGACCTGAGCTGAGATCAAGATTTAGACACTCTACCCACCCACCATCCGAGCACCCCTAAAAAGCTCTAATATCCATTTGTTTGTTCATTCTTTATCCATCTATTCATTCAAAACTACTTATCAAGAAACTATTATGTGTCTTTCAGGTGCTAGGGTACTAAGTGAATCGAAGAGATCTTTGAACACAGTGAGTTAATCACAGTATTTTAAAAAGTGATAAATGTGATGGAGAACATGAACAGTGGATGGAGAGACAGGGAGGCAATATAAAATACATCAGGTCTCTGAATAAGAAGGCAACAAAATTTTGTTTGGTACCCTCCCAAAAGAACATAAGTAATGGATGTTGTTTGGCCCTGAAGACTGTGCTAGGGACTAGCAACAGGTGGAATTTTTGGCTGGATGCTCAAGTGGGATTGTGAACCCCACTCTGCAACCAGGCAGTACCATGAGCCGACCGGACATCACTGTTGCTGAAATATTCAACAACTAGTGCTGGTCTCCAGACATACATAGGGAAGGTTATTGAATATTTCAATGGGATTAGTAGGAAGCCACCCTGTGGCATTTCCTCCTCTCACCTTCCCTAACACAGAACCAGAAGACTTTTAAGGAGCTTACTCAGTCACCTAGAACACTGCAACGAACCACAGAGGGGAAATTACTTGGCATACCATAGCTAAAAATAATCCCTTTCGTTCCACACACACATATACACACGCACACACATGCACTCACACATTTCCACATAAGTAGTATATTTTTTACTAAGTGTATTTCTTTATGTTCCCAAATAGTTTTCAAAATAATGACTTTTTATGGCTACATTGATGGCCATCATTTGGATGCATGTTAAACCTTTAAATGCTCCCTGAGTGTTGGACATTCAGGTTTTATTACTTCATTATTACATATAATATAGCAATGAACATGACTATATAAATATAAATATTTATATATGAATGTGAGTATATATAAATATATAAATATTTATATATAAATATATATATAAATAAAATCTTTCTGTGCACCTGCATAGTTAAAAACTTTTAATTTTTCTTTCTTCCTTGTATTCCAAAAATACTGTACCAGTTTACACTTAGACCAAAATAAATGAGAAAGACCACTTCCCTGTATATTTGCCAACATGGGCTATCATTTAAAAAATTCCAAATATTTTTTTTTTATTGTTACTTAAATTTTTTTTCCCAGTATTCCAAGATTCATTCCCCATTCCCCACACCCAGTGCTCCATGCTTTAGGTGTCCCCAGTACCCACCACCAGGCTCTCCCATCCCTCTACCCCCCTCCCTCCAAGGCCCTCAGTTCCAAATCTTTTTTATGGCAAGGAATCAAATTAATATTTTATTTTGCCTTTTTATGATGCACTAAATTCCAAGAAAACTTTGTTGCTTGAGATCTCACACAGGGAATCTGCTGAGTGAATCTCTAAATTGCTAAAATGTTTCTCTGTCCACATAGTAGAAAGTTTTTAGTATGGGTCTATCTGCTAGTTGGATATGTGAACTTGGATCATTGATGAACTACTCTTTTTCTTCTACTGCAAAATGATGATCACTAACGTTCTTTCTGGAATTTTTAAATGATAAATGAGATATATTTAAGACATGATTTTTGATTGGATAGTTCTAAAATATAACATTGGGATTGGGCTGTTGACTTAACTCAGGTTCCGTTGTTTTGTTACGGTTGAAGAGCACAGAACTGCTCTACAATTCCTACATGTAGCATTTAAAAAATTTCACAGTGCCTACGTCAACCAGTGTTGGAACTTTGCTTTTGTGTGACGAGAAATAACTTTGTTTTATACATTCTACACAACCTCTATTTTTCTAAGTATTTACTTTTTTTTTTTAAACAGGGAGAATGGTGCTTTGTCATAAGATTTATGCTTGTCAATGAAATATCCTAATTCAATTTTTTAGCCATTTCATTCATACCTGGACATGCTCCCCCTACTGGTTTGGGCTATTTAAAATATTTATTCAACTTCCCAACTTAGCTTGTAGCTGTAATATGATTCTCTTATAGTCCTTCATCTACCCAGAATGACGGCTATTTTTTAATACATCATTTATGGTGAAGGTGGGGGAAAAACATGGGGAGATGATTTTGTGGCATTTCAGCTTAACAAAAAAGGAAACAAAGCAATCCATTAACTCAATTCAAGTGAAATTTGTGGATTGGTGTGTATATAGTACTAAGGTGAATGAAGGACGACAGGGCTCTGTCCTCAGCTGACAATCTAGTGGGTGTGTATATGTGTTGGGGACTGTGCTTTTCCTAGTCTTTTTCTCCTCTGTGTGGCATGTAACCTTGGGAGCACTGTGAGGCTGGCCTGGGAGGGTTTTTCAATGATGCTCTGGTCATGGTTCTAGTTCCTAGCTTCCATCCTCATGAGTGTCCTCTGAGATGTTAGTGATCCTACTGGGTTTCCATGCTACCCTTCACAGCTCACTACTTTCAACACAACCATGAGACCCCTTTGGATCTTACAATCTTCCCTCAGTACTTCCTTCTCTCTCTGAGGGGAACAGAAATTTCCTGTTGCTTTGTTTTACTATCTGGGGCCCAAGGAAACCCTGTCAGGGAGTTGTGTCAGCCAACCATGGCTTCATTTCCACTTGAGAGCTGAATGTAGAGATTCTACCTTGGCCTTGATGTTGCAAGGGGGGGGACACCATAGTCCATGTCTCCCTCCAAAGCTCTCCTGCACCTAAATATCTTGTATCCCTCTCTATATCTCTTCTCCCTACCTGTGAGAACTCAATTTGGGCAAGAGGATGGGGAATCACACAGCCTTCTTGAACTTTTGAATGAAGGGCCAAAAATTGGATGTCTGTCTATAGCTCCTTTCTGACACTTCCATCTTGTCCCTTTGAGCAGTGTTGATCTCAAGTTCACGGCCTGAGTAGGAGAGGATCATATGAGACACATGCCAGTCAATGCCTCCCTTATCTCAAGATAAGAAATTTCTCAGTAGGAGTGGTGTCAACTTTGTACATCTGTTCAAAGTTTGAGGAGAATGAGAGGAAAAGGAGCACTTCATTTGGAGATTAGGAGGCCATAGTAACCTTTAAGAAATAAATTCCAAGCCTCTGGTAGTCTGGGGATGAAAGAAGAAGGTGGCAAGTGGTGTGTGTGGTGGGTTGTACAAGGTTAACTTGCACTGAGCACCTGCTGGTGCCAAGCACTACTCTACATACTTTGGATGAATTAACGCATCTCAAAACAGCTCTTACCCTCCTACTTACAGATAAAGAAACGGAGGTCTGGTTAGGTTTAAAATGTTTGTCCAAGGACAATAAGAGCTAGTAAGTGGAAGAGGCAGCCTGACTCTGATCTCAACATGCTGTTGTGGTGGGTGAGGAGCTGATGAAAAAGTGCTGGGAAGCAGAGGCCAGGGATTTCATTTTAGACTAAGGCTTTCTGAGCACCTGTAAGAAAGGTGAGAAGAAACTGGGTGGTGAGGGAGAAGAGCCTACCTTTAATTAACACATACCATCACGTTCCTCAATTATGAACATGCAAGAGAGAAAGCCACTAAGATGTGATAGGAAAAGCATGGAAGACAGAAGTCCATAGTCCAGAGGGGAACTGGGAAAGGAGCAGAGATGATGCACCTTCCTGAGGGACAGCATGTAGGAAAGATCCCAGGGGAGCACTGAGAGATCATGAGCTTGAGCTGTGGGGTTGGGGAGAAGTGGGGGCTCAGGACAGCCAGGGAGGGAGAAGGCTATGAACCATTAGCAGGATAACCTTGGTTTTCTTGTTGGACAAGAGTGAGATGGAAGACAGGGAACCTTAGAGCTCAGAAAGCTATTCTGAGTAGCTTCTGTGGGGGAAATGCACTAATAAGTAAAAGAGAAAAAAACTGCTGAGTCACAATGAAGTGTTGCTATGACCCAGTTACATACTAGACACTATACTGTATGTATTATATACCCTTCATATAGGGTAAAGGGTAAAGATGCTTACCCTGATTGAACCGAAGAGGGAAATGAAGAGCAGAGAATTGAAGTAATCTGCTCATGGCTATTTAGCTAGTAAGGGGTGGAACTATAGTCAAATTCAGGTGTGAGGAAATTTGGGGCACTCCACAGCTCAGCACAGGTAGCTGGGATCGTGCAGTACCAAGAGATGCTCTTTAAGGCCCTGAGAATGGATGAGGCCTCCAGGGAAGATGGCAGACTGGCGGAGATGGGGACCCGTCTGGGGCCGAAGCCCAACTGTTTCTACTACTCAATGGGAGAGTAAAAGGAACCTGTAGTAACTTCCATCAGCACTCTCTGTGCCTTTCACATACAAGTCTTGGCAACCTGAGAGTAGAAAAAAGTAGATGAGAGACACCAGAGTTGGGTGCTGACGTGGAACTCAGGGCCAGTGGGCTGTGGCCAGAGGGGTGGGTTCAGGTAATGTTGGAGGAGAGCCCTGACAACTCCAGGTCCACTTGGAGTGTTACCAAACTTCCAAGTCTGTTCGCAATAAGCAACTTTGAAGCTTAAATTTTTAGGCTCAATTTTTATATCGTGCAATGTTTTAGCACTTGAGATCTCCTCCTGTGAGTTTCTGAAAATCTGCCTTTGAGATCACACTGTGTAGCAGGAGGCCACATGTTGCTTTGCTGTGGACATTCTTGGGAGAAAAGTCTGCATCTTCAGAACTAGTCTGGAGCCTGTTTTTCTAAAAATTCTGTTGTTGATGTCTATTTCCTTCTCACAGCCATGTGGAGGAATAAATTCTTACCCTTTCTGTTATCCTTCTAAAAAACCAATTATGATATCTGTTCAAAAACATTTAATAAGGTAAAGGGAAGCCAGTTTGAAAAAAAGGTCACCAAGACACAGGGACGTGTGCTATCTGCTGAAAGCACCCGTCAGAAGATTCTGAGAATACTGCAGATCAGCCAAGGGAAACAAGACACAGTTAAGGCAAAACTCATTCCCGCAGGGTCGCTGAAATGTGAGTTTATGAATCCTGGGAGGTAGGAGGCCAAATGAGATCTAATTGTGTCTTATTTAACTTGGCCTTTTAAATGGATAACCCTTGGCGCTCTCTGCAAATAGCACTTTTGTCAAACTTACCTTACTCTGATGTTTTTCTTTTAGTGAATGTGAAGTATTTTTGATCATTAAATAGTAACTCAATTAATAAGATTTTCAAGTATCAATGCAGACTATGCTCTAATGGAAACCATATTACCAGTGGAAAAAGTTCTATCCCTTATGATCATAGTCTAGCACAAATAGCTCTCACAGTAGGACCTTGAAAAAGGCCAAGAAAAAATAGTGCAAGAAATATTACTTTTGTAAAGATTCACAGACTCGGTTTAAATATATGAGGAAAATCAGAGTCTAAGTCATCCAGATAAACTGATGTTCATCATGAGGACATGAAGTAGGAAATACTGTCAACCTCAAATGGTCTTCTAGTTGTGAGTTGCGCTACAGAAAAATCTAACTCAGACACAGATCTTGAGCTCACTCTCTGAGGTTTATATTGAAATGTATAATGTTTTCTGAAGGAGATTAGCCTCTTTGTTTTATCTTTTTTGTCAGGGTTTCCATGAAACCTTAAGCCTTGGCTCCAGGTAACCAGGGTTCTACTCCAAAGTTGGCCATCAACTCACGCTGCGTTTAGGCAAATCACTCGTTAGCTCTGGGGCTCTTCATTTTCCATCCGCAAATGAGTGTTCTCAACTAGATGATTGCCAGGTTCTCATCCAGCTCAAACTGTATATACCTCTACTTGACTTTGAACCTTGAGAATAATCTAAAGTCGAATTAAAAGTGGAAGGAGATGGTGGTCTCTCAGTGTTGTTGACTGATTGATTGGCTTTAAAAAATAATTCAAGGGGCGCCTGGGTGGCTCAATTGGTTAAGCAACTGCCTTCGGTTCAGGTCATGATCCCAGAGATCCGGGATCGAGCCCCACATCGGGCTTCCTGCTCGGCGGGAAGCCTGCTTCTCCCTCTCTCATTCCCCTTGCTTGTGTTCCCTCTCTCACTGTGTTTCTCTCTGTCAAATAAATAAATAAAATCTAAAAAAAAAAAAAAATTAAAAAAATAATTCAAGAAAAGGCATATCCCGTGAGAAATCAATATATTGTGTCGTGGGAGAGCTAGGATCTGACCTGGTTCCTTCTGGAAAACATCTCGGGTCTGGATGAAACAAGAAGACAGGGCCAAAGTGAAGGCAGAAGGGCCCGAGATGACAGAGCTTTGGTTCTGAGGATCTGTAATTGTCCTTAACTCACAAAGACTGAATTCTTGCCTGCCCATCTTTCTGGGCCTTGTGGAAGAACAACCTGCTAAAGAATGTCAGCAGCATGAACAACCTTCACAGGGTTTACCGATTCACTGATTGTGAAAAAATGTTTTACCTGGCCTCACAATGAGTATGTATTCCTGGAACCTATACCCACTGACTTGAGAGGAGGCCCCCCTCCCCTGCAAACCACCAGAAGTGTGCTAAGGGGACAAGGGAAGGCTGGCTAGAGTCCATATTTACCTGACCAGATAACTGAGTGAACTAAAAGGTCTTTTATTATCCATAGGTGGATTACTTACTTTGTAGGCTATCTGAAGTCATTATTAAAACCATGTGTATTCCTGTCTCACTTCTGAGCACCTTCTCTGAAAATCAGTCCACACATGCTTGGGAGTGCAAACCACACTCATTTCAGAATCAGCATAAACAAATGGAATTAGGGAGCAAAATTTACTTCAGAAATTATCTAATGCCGTTTGCATGAAAATAACAATGATTTACGGCTGCTCTCACTTACTCACGTGAGTAACTGTTAAGTTCAGATCTGATTTTTCTGGAAAAACAACTTTGAATCTCAACAGGCTTGATCTTGTCCCCCAGGCCCCCCATAGTAACAGATAATTCACGGAGATTACCATCTTAGCATTTGAAACCAACATTCTTGACACTGGAGTCAAGGTAACACGTATTCGTAAAACTTGCAAGCCAAACTCAGAAGAGAAGGTGAAGTGAGCAGGAACACAGCATTTTACAGTCAGAAATATTTTTGTTATATAGGAAGAAGAGATTTGCAGGTGCACTCTTTTTTTTTATTGTTACTTAAGTTTTTTATTTTCCAGTGTTCCAAGATTCATTCCCCATTCCCCACACCCAGTGCTCCACGCTTTAGGTGTCCCCAGTACCCACCACCAGGCTCTCCCATCCCTCCACCCCCCTCCCTTCAAGTCCCTCAGTTTGTTTCTGTGTCCAAAGTCTCTGTTGTTTCGTTTCCCTCCCTAGATTACCCTGGTTCCCATTTGCTTTCCTTCTCCCACTGTCCTCCAGGTTACCCCTCAGGCACCGCAAGTAAGTGAAACCATGTGATTCTTGACTTTCTCTACTTGGCTTATTTCACTCAGCATAATCTCTTCCAGTCCAGTCCATGTCGCTACAAAAGTTGGATATTCATCCTTTCTGATGGAGGCATAGTATTCCATTGTATATATGTACCACATCTTCTTTATCCATTCATCTGTTGATGGGCACCTTGGCTCTTTCCACAGTTTGGTGATTGTGGCCATTTGCAGGTGTACTCTTAATTATAGTAAAGAGGAAGGGAATTAAATATCTTCAAAAATCCCATTAAAACTGTATTTTAGCATATTCTTGCCAACATAGTAGGACTTTTATAAATGAGGTTACATTTCTTGACCCACAATGAGTTGCCTATTATTTCATTTTCCTTCGTTCAGTGTTCTTAGAGCTAAAAGGGGGAAGTATTCCATGTCCTATAAACCTCAGGCTACTACAAAAACTTTAGTCCACAGTAACTAACACTTTTTTGTGGTCAAAGACATTTTAGTTTGTACATATTCTTTTAGGAAACATTAATAATTAGTCAAATATGCAAGTGAGACCTCAAAGAGTTATTTTATCAAGCAGTATTTTAAGATAATTTAAGAATATTAAATATATCCCTTTTAATACTGATTCTTATTTATTAAATAACCTTCCTTATTCTCTTAGGGGGTCTAGAAATTCAACTAGTATATCTGTGTCCTTTGTATTTTACTTTAAAGGTGTTAAAATCTTTCATGTTAAGATTAATTTATTATAAATGTTTAAATTTAGAATGCCTCCATCATACATATGCCCTTTCAGTTCTTTTAATCTTAAAATTATTTAAAAAGTATTTGAAGTTTAATTATACACTGTTAACAATGCAGAACAGCGGTGCCTGGGTGGCTCCATCCATAAGCATCTGCCTTCGGCTCATGTCATGAACCCAGAGTCCCGGATCGATCGAGCCCCGTAAGGGGCTCCCTGCTCGGTGGGAGGCCTGCTTCTCTCTCTCTCACCACCCCCTGCTTGTGTTCCCTCTCTAGCTGTGTTTCTCTCTGTTAAATAAATAAATAAATAAAGGCTTTAAAAAAATAGGGAACAAACTGAGGGTTGTCGGAGGGGAGGGGGTGTGGGATGGGCTAGATGCGGCATGGGCATTAAGGAGGGTGTTTGTTACAATGAGCACTGGGTGTTACACATAAGTGATGAATCAGTAAATTCTACTCCTGAAACCAACATTACACTATATGTTAACTAACTAGAATTTAAATAAAAATTTGAAACAACATAAAAATAAAGTATGATTATATAAGCTATAGATGAATACATTCCCCTGGTAAAAATTCAAATTCTCAAGATATGGCCAGCCTCTGGAATTTAGGTCTCCTTGCCAGATGCTATGAACACTATCTGCTTGGTGTATACCCTTGCAGATAACTACCATTTGTATGCACATTTCCTTTGGAAAATATAGAGTATTTTGTAATATGTTTACATGTAACTGGTATTGATGAAGGAGCAGAAGGCTAGCTGAGGACAAAACAGAAGCTGACACCCTGCAACCTCCCCCCACCCCTCACTCCTGGGTGGGATGTGTGTGACATTCTTCCAAGAATCTCCCAACTATCTTAATGTTGCTATCTTGCTAAGAAGAGAAAAATAATCCTAACCTGACAATGGTAAGGCCTCAGGTATCTTGTAGGTCTTCTTTAGCGTATGAGAGTTCTTTTGAAACCTCCCTTTTCCTTACCTCTCCCAACCTCATAGTATATAATCAGCCACCCCTCACAACCCCCAGTTCAGCCTTGCCCTTCTTTCTGCCCTCGGGTCCTGTCCCCATGTGTTAATAAACCACATTTTGTACCAAAGACCTCTCAAGAATTCTTTCTTGGTCATCTGCTCCGGCCTCACCCCACCGAACCTTACTTATATTCTATAACTTCATCAGTATGGAATGGCTGTGTTATTCCATGGCTTGTCTCTTCACTTGGCAATAATATGTTGTGAATTTTCCATTAGTACATATAATGGACTTTATCATTTTAAGCTGTTCCTTAGTATTTTATGTAACAGATATTAGAAATGTATTTTCTATTCCAATTTTCATAGATATGTAGGTTGTCGCCATTTTGTTACAATGCCAAGTATGCCTCATTCATTACAACCATCAAGTCTGAGCGTGGTTCTCAACAGTCTTGCTTTCTTTTCTGAAGATTTGGTACAGTCAAGTCTAAGTCTCTTGAAGTATTTCTCTTTACCCTAAGCCTCTATCAGGCATTTTCCTCAACAAAGTCCTCACTCTGAGAAGCATTTTGAGGATAGCTGTTAAAGTAACATTAAAAACTTCCCACCTCATTTTATGTCCTCAGTGCTTGGCACTCATAATAGCAAATATATTTTTTTACGTCTAAATAAAAGATGTATTTGGGGCATCAAGAGTATTACCCTGGGAATGGGAAGAGCTCGGTTTTTGTGACTTGGATTTGTGATCCTTGATATGAGAAAAATTGCTTCCAACTTTTTTCCCCTCCTCAGAAATAGAAGGTCCTTGAGTACAAGGTTTCAAAAGTCTTGCCCGAGGCTCTAACCTCCTGTTTCTTTTCTTTTCTTTTCTTTCTTTTTTTTTTTCTTTTTTCTTTTTCTTTTTTTGGTGGTGGTGCTGTGAGGGAGGTTTGGGAGTAGATGCTAAAGAGGTATTTGATTAGATGGTAGTTTTATCTGATTTTCACAGTATTGAAATGCAGAAAAAAATTTAAATATACATTTATAAATCTTTCTCCACGGTGGGGACAAAAAGAAAAAAGTCAGAGTTTGAGGCAATTGGTCACACTAAAAGAACATATTTATGAATCTAAGTATCAATCCTAAATATTTTTTTTAAAGATTTTATTTATTTATTTGGCAGAGAGAAACACAGCTAGAGAGGAACACAAGCAGAGGTACTGAGAGAGGGAGAAGCAGGCTTCCCGCCAAGCAGGAAGCCCGATGTGGGGCTCGATCCCAGGTCTCCAGGATCATGACCTGAGCCAAAAGCAGTCCCTTAACCAACTGAGCCACCCAGGTGCCCCTCAATCCTAAATATTAACAGCAGAAAGTCTAGATCTCTAGGAATCAAAGGGAAAAAATACTTTAGTGATCATTTCTGGGTGAACTATTCTATTACTTTAAGGAATCTGTGGTTAAAATCCCATTTTTTAAAAAGGTGTATTCAGATGGGACTTGAGACAGTCAGTTGTGTTTCTTCATTCTCTTAGACTCTTATATATTGATTTTGATAAGAAGGTAAGCGCTGTCTTTTAGAAATCACATGTCCCTGTCTTATTGCTTTACATTAAAAGAATCTATGATACTTTCTGTTTCAAGTAAGTTGCTTCTTTAAGGATTGCTCTGAAATGTTCTCTGGAATGGAAGCAGAGGATTGTATAAATTCACAAATCTACAAATTTAGATTTATAATCATGAGGTGAAAAAAGGCATATGTATACATATATAAATGACTCATTTTCTAGAAAGCTTTTTCCCACTTTATTTTGAGAGCAGAGGTCAAAACAGAGGAGGCATGCTTTACATAAATTCTTCTCCTGAAAGGAAAGACTTTAGGAATTTAAAAAACTAACAACTCAAAGATGTACAGGACCCAAAATTCTCATATCACTATGTAGCTGGGTCATTTATTTTTGTGATTTAATATTTGAACCTCGAGCATGTTAAATATTTTTACTTAAATGGAACTCAATTATGATTACTTAAATTACTGTTTTCATAAAGTCAATATGGCTCTCACTTAATCACTACGATTTTATTTGAAACTATCTGCTTATAGCTTCCCAAAGGGTATTATTCCTTAATTTTTTTAGATTGGAGTATTCCTATTACTTAATAATATTAGTGTTTGCTTAGGATTTGTTATAGAGTGATGTGGTAACTGAGCAAACACTCATTACTATGTTACTATTTTTCACTAAATTATTTGACTTTAGTCTTAGACTCTCAAACACTCTTTGAAATGTTAATTTAATAAGCATGCCATAGGGCGCCTGGGTGGCTCAGTGGGTTAAAGCCTCTGCTTTCAGCTCAGGTCATAATCTCAGGGTCCTGGGATCCAGGCCCCTATCGGCTCTCTGCTTGGCGGGGAGCCTGCTTCCTCCTCTCTCTCTGCCTGCCTCTCTGCCTACTTGTGATCTCTCTCTGTCAAATAAATAAATAAATAAAATCTTTAAAAAAAATAAGCATGCCATAATGTCTACAATTAACTATAGACTTTAGACCTGGGAAACAGAAGGATTCAAGTTTTTTTGTGTTAGTACTATGATTTTGTTGCAAAGGGAGAAGCATATGACATTGCCTTATTCCTAATTATTTGGTTTTTTTAAGGATTTTACTTATTTATTTGAGAAAAAGTGTGAGAATCCGAGAGATTACAAGTGGAGAGGTGGGTAGAGGGAGAAGTAGACTCCCTGCTAAGCTGGGACCCTGGGATCATGACCTGAGCCAAAGGCAGAAGCTTAACAGACTGAGCTACCCAGTGCCCTTATTCCTGATTATTTGAAGAGTAGCTACAATTTATTGAGGGATTACTAGGTGCCAGGGTGTTAAGGTAGGGTAAGCTACCATGAGACTCAATAATGAATTAGTGGCTTAAGGAATGCTATTTTGCTCTCAGGTAAGAGTCACTCTAGTTGTTCTACTCATAGTCTAAGAAGTCTTCCAAGATCTCTCTGGTGCTGTTCCAGGCAGCAGGAAGTGGAAATTCAGTGTAAAGTAGTGTGTGGGCAAGGTTTATGGTCCAGGCAGTGTCATTTTGCATTTTGATTCCATTGGCTGGGTCTTGGTTACATGGTCAACCTAGATGCAAAGGGATCTGGGATATGTAGTCTCCGATTGGGCAGCTATTTCCCAGCTACAACTGCACCATCATGAAAAATAGGGGAGCACCATGAGTGTATTCTGCCACAGCATTTTACATAACTATCTGATTTAATGAGTACTCTAAAGCAACAGGATTTTCTTAAAAGGATAACCAAAGCTCAGAGGCAAATTACTTATTCAAGGTCATATAATTTGTAACAGTCAGAATTCGAACCTACATGTTTTTGGTTCCACAGTCCATGTTCTCAGTCTGTATGCCATACGGTGTAACAAAAGCTGAACAATACCTCAATCCTTTGGGTTCAACAAATTATAAATATTCCTCTTCTTCAGATGTCCCAAACATTCAAAATACCTATCTGCAAAAAGAATGAATGATACAGTGTCACTTGACTTGGCATTCCCCAGGTCCTCAATGCAACCACAGATTTTGCTCCAAAACAGTTAAAAACATTCTAATGTTTTCTCATTTACTTGAGTTACTTTCATTTCCAATGCATTTGTTATAAACCGTTTTGCTGACTTGGGTTGGCAGAATCCACACTCATGCTTAGTCATCGTCCTTGCTTTCGTCTTGTTTCCTTGCTTTTCTTCAGAAGCAGAAAGCTGGACTTTTCTAACTCCGTTTCATCCAGGGGTGGTCACCAGATACAGAACTACCCATAAAATGGAAAGGCAAGTATTCTGAGACCGGCTTCCTTTCACAATTAAGAAGGCAAAGCCCCTCAAGGAGCAGGCTTTGGCCTGTTCGCCTTATTTTTGCCTGGAACATGGATGTGGTTTCAGGAAGTGCGTTGACTACCCCACTACCCTGATGGTGAAGGCCTATATGCCAGGGACACAGAGTGGGAAGATGGAAGGCTTCTGCTGGATCTCAATACATCCATCCTGGGAGCTTATGTCTTACTGTATTTTCTATCATTTGCTGTAGAAAGCAACCCACATACACTGACTGTTTCATCCCAAAGTCCCTCCTTCCCTTTCTTCATTCCTCCCCACCACCCTTCTCACTGCCCCACCATGCTCCAACTTCTCTTTGTCTCTTTTCTTCTTTTCTTCTTTTTTGACTGCAGGTGATGGCAAATTGAGATCAATCTAGAATCTAGTATTTGCCTCTGTGTTTAAAGTCAAGCAAGTATGTCAGGGGACATGGCCCAAAGAGTGGTGGTGGGGAGGGGACACTCTACCCCATGAGAGAAACCACTCTCTTTCTCCATTTTTTTCTTTGCAATTCTAGAGATTATGTAATCTTTATATATTCAGCCATCTTTATATAATAATTTTTTGGGAGGGGGGAGGGGGCAAATTTTGGCTTACTCTGGGAAGGACCATAAAACAGCAAGTCTTCCTCCTTGTTGGTAAGGCATCTTCCTTTCCTCTCTGGAATTTGGTTCATAGCTATTTAATTACCTTGTGGTAAACATGAAAAAACAAACTTCACTTTCTGAGAGGATTTCTGTTAACTTCTAAAGGCCTCAAGTTTCTTGGAGGAGAGCAATTCTCCATGTGAAAAGAATTTGAGTTTTAAAAGTTAACTTCATTCCTTTTTTTTTTTTTTAACTTTCTGTTTATGAAGCCATCCGTAGAAGTCACGTAAGGACACTCGGGTGGAAGACTGAGTGGGAAGAAACAGCTAGAACCCATGGGGTGGGAAATAATTTCTCTATGCTCTCAAGGCAGTTTGCCTTGATATGTTTCTGCTGAGGCAGAAATCATGCTCCAGGTGAAGAGTAAGGTATGATACTTGGTGTCTGTGCTTTGATCTGTTATATGATTATGGAGTCATTGGTTTTGGAGATGGGATCTGGACATTCCACCAGACATCCCTCTGGAAAATCCTATTTGCAGCTCTCTGGACCCTCTTCCTTTCCTCCAGGCTATCAAACAAGGATGTGAAGGCTGGTAAGAATGCAGGCTTCTAACCTCAAGAGACTGATTTGGTCCTGGTCCAAACGTATTGTGAGTTCCTCGACTAAAAAGACCTCCATTATTTTAGGGAAGGTGGTTTTCCCTGTGCTCATCTTAGGGAAGGAACATGTTTACCAAGATGCATAGTACAGAAAATGATTTGGTTTTCTTACATGGGTACAAAAAGGTATTCTTTATTTGGCATTTGAGGTAATGCAAGTTCAAGTTTCTGTGCATAGCTTTTCGAGGCTGCAATGAAGAGGAATAGGAGACCATGGGCCATTGCAGGGTGTGATGATCACAGCCAGGACCACTGTGTAAGCATGAGGGTTGTCCACTGCCAACTCTAGAGGGTGTCATTCAAGCACATTCTCAGGTCGATAATGCTCTTTGGAGTTGTGCAACATGGTATCCCTGTAAACACTTCCATAGCATTGACTATGAGTCACGTACTGTGCCAAGAGTAGTCTATGCTATCTTCACCATAATCCTGTGAAGTGGCTCCTACTATCTTCATTTCACAGGTGAGGAAACTCAGGAGAAAAAGGTTCAAGTTAAGTGATATTTGAAACCTAATGTGCTGTCAGAGTCTGGCCTTAGAATCATAATACCAAACTGTCCCTGAACTAGTTAGGAATGGTCCAAGGGAAACATTCTACACTGACCCATTCGTCATTCCCAAACAATATTTTGAGTGATGTGGGCATTGTGCTCGGTGCTGGAATAAAGTGGTTCAGCAACCTTGTGTCTGCCCCAGTTTAAACTCAGCAACTTGTAGAACTGTCTTCTCCTGAAGTTTTTAAATAGCTGTACTGTCATGAAATTCTGAGGCGAAATAATGAGAGGGATAGATGATGAATATATAAAACTTAGGATCTCCTGGTGAAAAATGAAAGAGATTTTATGAACCCAACGGGTGAGAAAGGGAACAGCATGGCTGACTTCTCAGGGTCCTTTTGGACACACAAGAGCCAGGCTGGGATAGTAATCAAGAAATTCTAGATATTCTGGGCTGCAGCTCCCCTGGTGACTCTTCTGGATTCCTAAGTGAATACATATGAATCTTACCTTCCCCCTTGTCCTTTTCTTCCCTTTCTCCCTCTTCTAACACCACCTCTCCCTACCTTCTCCTTTCCTCTCTCTCGTGCTCTCTCTCTCTCTCTCTGTCCATATTTTTTCCTACTTGTTACCTGAATGGGAACTGAAGAGAATGACCCAAATCTTCCCTACCAGAGAGAAATGTGTTAACTGAATAATCTTATTAGATTTATAGAACACAACACTAAATGACATACAGAAACATTTTCCTTCCAAATTGTGTTTTGTTATATATATATCACATGACCTAAACTCACTCCTTTAGGGTCAAATCAGTCAAACACCAGCCAAATGAACTCACGGAGGAGGCAGTGTAGGGAAAGAATGGAAACACAGAAAGAGGCAAGAAGCCATCTGTAATCACCGTGTTCCTTGTGTGTTAGAGTCTCTGCCAAAGAACTTCTCAGTGAGCGTATTTTCCCCCCAGGGTTGATCTGTAGTGACAACCACTGGTAGGCACTAATTTTTAAAGAGGGGACTGTGGCGTGAAGGAAGCAGAGGCAATGTCATCCTATATTTTACTAAAGTACCTTTGCCATGAAAACTGTAGTTCTTGCTGCTGCCCCTCAGTGGTCAATGCCTCTCAGTATTAATATGGGGAGGCACCTAAATTCAGTGTAACCCAAGTCTCTTGAAACTGTGACAAGGTAGAAGCAGAGGGCATGGGGGAAGCCCACGTTGGATTCTCTCCATGTCCTGGAGTTGTTGTTGGGGGAAAAAAAACTGAAATGGCAGGCCACAGTCTGTTAATAAAGAGCATGGTTTGCTTGCTGGTGCCCCAGTAAGCCATGCCTTATAAGCATTGTGGTTTCCAAAATTGTTCCAAGTTAGGCACCGCTACAAGTAAAATATGCTGCTGGCTGTGAAATAATAAGAGGGATAATAAATATATAAAACTTGGAATCTCCTGATGAAAAATGAAAGCGATTTTATGAACCCAACCAGTCAAATGCAGATGAAAAACCCCCAGTGTTCTCACCATGATTAATGCTCTGGCCTTCCATGTGAGAAGCTCAGATTCAATTTCCTATTCTGATCTCTTGTTCTGAAGGCAGCTATGGTGGGAATCATTACTGAGACAGGGAGTTCATCTGGTATTGCTAAAATGTGGCTCTCAGGTCCTGGTGGGAGAGGGTAGGAGGTCAAAGCCATGGTGTGTCAGCACTTACCCAAGAAAACAGTCATGCACCTCTTTCAAACGGGGAGCAAATAGTAGAGGGAACATTTAATGACATCAAACTCTGGTCTACCATTACAGAATGTCCTTGTTAAGGATCCTTCTGTTCCTGACAACCCTGGGGGGCAGGTTGTTGAATGGGGCACAGAAGAAATCTAACAGGTGAGGAGACTGAGGCTCAAGGAGTCTTGCCCAAGGTCATGTGAATAGCTGTATGGAGGAGCCTCAAGGAAAAGCCTGATCTTACCAAGGCTACAGACTTTTCCTTCATCTCTTCAGTGTTTCTATTTTCCTAACGTGCTGTTAAACACACACACACACACACACACACACACACACACACACACACACACTCTCAGTGGGGGTATGAACAAACCAGGCATCCTGTCTAAATTAATTTATTTCATGAGATCATTTCTCTACACTCCATTTCACATTGCCTGTGGAGACATAAACCCAGTCTTGAGTAAAAGAATGAGGACTTTGGTCCCTAATTTGGCCCTAAATGTCATGCAGAAAATGTTTTCTTAACTCACTGTGAGCCCTGGAAAGTTTGCTTGCTTGACTTTCAAATGCTGCCAACTGGAGGACATAGCACTCTAAAAGACTTTATAGAGTATGGATGAAAAATTTATGCCTTGAAGGATGTTACCATACAGAAAAGATTTGGGGGTACAGAAGGTTTGGTGAAAATTCCTCCTCAGCTGGAAATTCTGGCCCATGGTTTCCAAAGCAAGCTTAATTTTGCAGACTTTACCTTTTATGAATTACTGCGAGGGCTGAAATTGCCTCACATCAAATTTATTAAGGAGAGGAATGTCTCTTAATTAATCATTAAGAAAAAAGAGAAAAGAATAAAGAAAGATGAAAATTACATGTTTGTCCTATTCTAGATAAATGTTTAAAATTCTTTGACCCTGCTGAGCCCACAGAAACATGCCAGTGATACCAAGATGTAAAATAAATTGCTAGCCCCTCACCCATTGTCCATATCAGACCCACTTTCCCATTCAACAAATGATGTGTGATTAGAGGCTGACCATTAACATTTCAAGGGAGGATGTTTTAGGAGCTCTTCGTCTCCCTCTTTTGAATATTGAACAGCATGGTATTCTAATCTATCCGTAAGGAGCACCAAGTGAGATGTTCTGATGGCTTCTGAGTGTATATTCAAAAGTCCTTGTCTGAAACTCACCTCCCTGTCATCAGGTCTGTTCTCAGGGAGTTGGGAGTCAGGAGCCCGCTATACAGGCTGCTTTTTGATGTGTAAGGGGACACTGTCTCTCCAGTTTTCACATTATCACAATTTTAGAATAAGACTTAAAAGTCCTCTTCAGAAAGAAGATATGTGAACTCTAAGTGATGATAATCCATTATCACTCATTTATCCCCAACAGCAATGTTCCCAAATGTGTGTAAAAATAATATGAAGAGCACATAAAGACACAGATCACGACCCCACTCTCCCACAATCCATTAGGTAAGGAACAGGCAGGGAATTCACATTTTTCTGTTTCCATGTTTATGTTGATGTGGCTGGCCACACTAGGAGAAGCAGCATTCTAGAATGAAGTTTTCAGACTAACCAGTTACCTAATGGGGATGTGAAAGAATGGGCAAGAGGATTGTAGGCTGTGACATAGAAATGAGAATGAGAAAACTTTGGAGTTTGGAAATATTTTTATGGAGGACAAATATAACATATATGGGTAACCAGAAGGGCACTCTGGAAAACCTCCAGGAAAAGGAGGAAGAATAACAGAAGAGAGAAGAAAGAAGAGGACTTTATAAAAAATGTCCTCTCTGGGATGCCTGGGTGGCTCAGTTGGTTAAGCGTCTTTCTTTTGGCTCAGGTCATGATCCCAGGGTCCTGGGATTGAGTCCTACATCAGACTCCTTGCTCAACAGGGAGCCTGCTTCTCCCTCTGCCTCCTCTGCCTGCCACTTCCCCAGCTTGTGCTCTCTCTCTGACAAATAAATAAAACAAAATCTTAAAAATAAAGTCCTCTCTTCACACATTTAGCCAAGAGTCATGCTGGGACTCACAACTGGCACCTATGTCCTACCTGTTTCCTTCACTTATGCATGGAAGCATTTAACCACTCAGCAAGCTGTGCATCAACTATGACTCTTGGAAGACTGGAAAATTCTGCCTGCATTTAAAACAGAATCTATCTAAATGAATGATGAGAAGACTTTGGTGGGGAGGCACTGTGGTGGGAGAGGAAGTGGACTCTGGGTACAGTTTGTACTGGGGTGTTGGGATTCTTGATGGTGTTCCACAGAATTGACCAAAGAACCTGATGTGAATCAGCCTAGTGGGGGCTCTGGTAAACCTTGACCTATCATGTTGTCCAGACTGGCAAAAGTTCAGAGCTGTTCTTTGTTGCTTCAGAAATGGAAAGATTGAGAGCGACTGCCAAGTCTTTAAAGCATGTGCCTGTGGGGCTGGGCCTCACAGCTGCTCAAACCTGAAAATAATTAAGCGTTTCACCACTGCAATGACTCGACTGGGGTTAGAACCTCACCAGATTGGAGTCTGACCATTTTTTAGTATGGATTTTAAAAATAATTGAGAGATGTGGCTTAGAAGATAATGCATCCAGAAAAACTCGTGTCTTCGTGTAATTTCTGGCAACCAAAATCTTCCGGCACCCTTCACACCCATGAGTTCTATTTCATAGGAAGCACCCAATTCTTTAGACTTTCCATATTTCTCCCTGTTCTTCTCCCATCAAAAACTCCTTCCTGTGCCTTAATCACACGTTAAAATGATAAATGACTATGGTGAGGTAAGTTCATGAATACCATGGTTGACTTTTTCTTTTCATCCATGTCTTAGCTCACCAATTATCTTTTCAGGAAAGCTTCCCCTGGCCACCAAAAGTAATGAAACAATTTCTTCATCATTTCTTGCTGCCCATCATTCAGGACTCGCTAAAGCGGCCTTGTTTTCTTATTTACTTACTTTCTTTTTTTACTTTACCTATTTACTTTCTTATTCCCTCCTTACCTTTAGCACAAGCTCCATGTGAGCTGAGATCTTGTTACTCTAGCACGGCAGTGGTCATCTGTCATTAGGTAACACAGTTTATAGTGAAGTGACAGCATTTCCAAGCTGTCACTAAGCCAGAATGAAGTATGAGTTCCAAGTACACAAACTCTTCTCTGGGCCTAGAATGAGTCCCTCCTCATCTGTTTTAAATTGAAGACCTTCACTGTCTTATACCTTTCCTGTCCTTTCCTGTCCCAAAAGGATTTGGCAAGTTAAGTAATAGAAGATAGTGATGGTCATCTTCTCTAAGATTTGTGGAGATACTGTGTTCTTGCTGTTAGCCAGAACTCTCCAATGAATTTGAGAAAAGAGAATATCCAAGTTTTGAAAGATATTTCTCAGGGATCGTACCTCCCCAGGAATATGTCCCAGGACAGTTATTTGTAAAGCATCCTCCTGGGATCAACAGTATCATTATCACTTGTGATTTTTTTTTTTTGAAATGTACCATCCTCAACTCAAGAGGTTGATTGGGCCAGATCCAGAAAAGGCTCTGAGGAGAACCCATGTTGTGGTTCTTGGAGCTGTTGGTGCCTGCCTGCAGTCCTTGACTTTCAGGTGCATGGCTCTAATCTCTCCTTCTGTGAGCTTATGATTCAGATGCTTGGGTGAGGGCAGTGTTGTGACTAGGCCTCCAGGGAAGTCTAATATACTCCAAGTCTTGAGTGCCATTCTCTAGAACATTGCTCCTCAATGTGGTCTGCAATCTAGAGGCATCGGTGTCACCTGGGAGCTCATTAGACCTGCACAACCATGGGCACTATGCCCAACTTACTGAATCAGAATCAACATCTTTAATAAGGTCCCCAGGGGATTATCATGAACATTAAAGTTTGAGAAGCACATGATCTCCCTAGGCTGGTATGTCCTGGTAATAGATCATATGAAAAAAATAAAGAATGTAAGGTAGTGCGTCTCTCTTTTATACTATGTTTTGAGATACTAAGGTTTTCATTTCTCTTAAACTGAAACATCTTAAGAATAAGAGCGATTGAAATTTCTTTCTTCCAGTACAGTTATTCTTGAAGTGGGTGCTGCAGAGAAATCCTCTGGAGTAATTATTAAAATTCATATTCCATGACCATAGCTCAGTTTTACTAAATTAACATTTATGGACACAAGCTTTGAATCTCCATTTTTAACAAGTATTTTGGTGATTCTTATACACTGTGACCTAAAGTTGGTGAAACTAGTCTTGGAGATAGTTTTTCTCTATTTTTCATCTTCAGATTTCCCCCTTGAACATTAACATTTGTTAACACCCTAATGAAGACAGTGGTAAGAAAATCAGTACTATTAGAAGAAAAAGAGCAAGCAGATTTCATTATAAGTTAACAATATGCTTGTAATTTGAAGTAACTGTAAAGAGTTCCTTAAGGCTGTAATATCTTCCTTTGATATTTCTG
This sequence comes from Spilogale gracilis, assembly GCA_004023965.1. Lineage (NCBI taxonomy): Eukaryota > Metazoa > Chordata > Mammalia > Carnivora > Mephitidae > Spilogale > Spilogale gracilis. Next base: position 24,605 of record PITA01009048.1, read on the forward strand.
GCCATGGTAGATCTAAAGTTAGAAAGGTAACTTTTCTGAGAAACACAACAACCTGTAAAGGTCTCGGAGACTCCAATGTATGTTGGATAAGATACTCTTTCTCTCATGTTCTTATTTTCCCACCAAATTATTTTTCTATCAAGAATATAAAATGTCATGAAAAATTAAAATGAGATTCAGGAGAACTCATCCTTTCATCCTTGTTCATGCCTTCCCTCCTTCATTTTGTTGAGGATGCGTGAGAGCTGCCAAGACATCCACACTGGTTAACAAATGGCTAATTGACAGTTACCCATCTGTTGATGTGATTTTGGCTGTTTTTAGATAGAGTCAATGATCATTAGATTTTGTTTCCCCTCATGGGGGAAAGCTGTGACATACTGGTTACCTGACAGTGTTAGAAAGATTTCTGACTTATTGTTTATGTAGACTAAATAAATCTTTCTTTATCTTAGTGGTCTTATCCCTCATCTACTTTTTATCTTAATCTATTATAGACATAATAGCAAACAGGTACTGCAATTTCTAATGGTAGTTGTATGTAGATTGTGGTTCATACTTTGAAATATTGCAGAAATAGTAATTGGCAAAATTTGATGATTTGCCTTTCTAAGCTTAAGCAACCACCTCCCCCACCCCTCGGCATTCTGTGTTTTTTCATCTGCCTTGTGAGCTCTGTGGTTTATAAAATATACAAAAGCATTTTCAGGGTGAGAGAGGGAAGATGCAAGAGTGATGTTCTCATCTTTTCATGGTTGAAAGCTTTGACTGTACTTGGCCCAGAGAGAATAGCCTTGAAGCAGTAGACAGCTAGTGACAACCAGGCTTTGAGGCTTGATATGAATGTAACTTTACTCTTCAGACAGTATCTCAGCAGCATTAGGGGGAAATATCAGAGATGTTGTGTGGTGTTATTCTCATTTCTCTTCCCTATCTTCCTGTACTTCACCAATGACCACTCCTTTCCCCTCGAAGACTGGCCTCTTAGGATTGTGATCCATATGGAGAAATCAATTTATGTTCCAGTAATTGCCTCTTCCTAGGAAAGAACATTTAGTTCTTACCGAAGTGTAAAAAATGTTTTGAGTTTATTCAAAACATTTAGGATCATTAATTCTGACACAACAGAGGCAAAATATGCCACATTACCATTACATTATTTTATAATTATAGCCACACATTCAACATATTTTATTAGGACCCACTATGTCTCAGGAAGTATGCTAAGTATTAGACATATCATGCTTAGCCAACAAAGCATGGACTTTGTTTCCATGTAGCTTAGATGATAATTGAAGAGAGAGGCATTAATCGAATGGTCATATAAATATAAAGCTATAATGTGATGAGTAGCAGGCTGCTTCAGGAGGGTTTCTTTGAAGAGGTGATGTTTGAGTTGGGATGTGAAGGAAAGGTCACATAGGAGAGAGGCAAGGAAGAGCAGTTCAGGGGAGTATAGGCCCTGACTGGGATGGAGCACTCTAAGAACTGAAAAAAGGCCAGCGTGACAAGAGTAGAGTGTGATGGGGAATGTGATAGCAGTAAGGTTGGAGAGAAAGAGAGGGGATGCATTGTGCAGGGTCTGCTCTTCAAGCTACAGATTTCAATTTTTATCCTAAGATCAGTGGGAAGCCATCCAAGTGCTTTAGGTGAGTAATCAGGAGCAAAGAGAGACATATTTGGGAAATTATATTAGTAATACAAAAGAAAGCTGATATAAATTTGGTCTATAGTGTTTGTGGTGGGTATCATGAAGACTAAGTCGATTTGAAAGATTACAGGAAGTAATAATATTGATAGAGTTTGATAATGGATTGGATATGTAAAGTGACAAGGAAAAATGGTGCCTTTGAACTGGAAAAGTGGATATTACAGAGCACCTAGTTTTGGGGAAGAGGGGTCATGAGTTGAAATCTGAAGATAAGAAACTTGAAATGCCTTTAAGATAAGAAATGATGGGAACTGGGCAGATGTCTGGACTGTTCACATAAGTTTGTGTGCAAATGGCACTCAAATCAGCGAAAGCAGAAGAATTTGCTTAGGGAAATTGCTAGTATAAGTAGACAAGGGAGATTCTCACCATTTAATGCCAGAGAAGAAGAGATGAGCCACAAAGAGGGTAGAGAAATAGCAAGACAGGTAGAAGAAAAATCTGGTGGGTGACTCCGTCATCAGTCTTTGGCTCAGATCATGATCTGAGGGTCCTGGGGTTGAGCCTCACATCAGGTCCCTGCTTGGTGGGAAGCCTGCTTCTCCCTCTCCACTCCCCATGCTTGTATTCCCTCTCTTGCCTTGTTTCTCTCTGTCAAATAAATAAATACAATCTTTAAAAGTATATTAAAAAAAAAAGAAAGAAAAAATCCGAGGAGTACATATTGGAAGTCAAGGGCACAAAGTGTTTGGGAAGGTCTAATAGAGTGAAGCATCCCCAGTAGGGTGACCATCTGAACAGAGAGATTTGAACATACTCCATGACAATGAGAAGAAATGAGAAGGATAGGCTGAATATATGAGTCAGAAAAAGCACAGAAGACAGTGGAAAGTTCCTGAGAAAATAAGAGGGGAAGAGATCCAGAGCTTAGGTTGGTAGTTAGTCTTAGAGAAGATGAGGGACAACTCTGCCATAGCAGAGTTTAGCTTAACACAGATTACTGTCCTACCCTTGCCCAGAGTTTCTGATCCACTAAGTCTGGAGAGGGACCTGAGAACTGGCATGTCTACAACTCCATTAGTTGATGCTGATGGTACTGGTCCAGGCACCTCATTTTGCCCTGTGTACAGCAACCAGAGGTCAGGTTGGGTTCAGACATAGGTAGCTTCTTATATTTTGGTTAATAGTAGATCAGGGAGCTCTTACTGATAACTTCTATAATCATTATGAAGAAGGAGATGAAATCCTTTGCAGACAGTAGCCATGTTGTGGGCTTCAGGAGAGCAGAGACATATGAAATATCTTTCATACGGAGTAATAGAGAGGACTTCCCTGTGGACTTGAAGGTCCTCTTGAGCTTGGTGGTCACAAATTCTTAGTGATTTTCATTCGCCCTGTTTTATGGTTTGCTACAACTCAATGTGACTGCTCAGATGCAGGCCCGGAGAAAGTGGATTGTTGCTTATATCCAAGATTAGCTTATTGCAAAGGACACACAGGGAAAACAGGGAGGTACAAGGTATTTGCAAGGGTTTTTGCAAGAGCTGTTGAATGACAAATAATGCCATCTAAGCTGAATGCAGAGGAGGAGGAGAGAAGCCTAGTGATGTGGGAGAAAGTAGAGGCATCAAAGTAGAACCATCAATGGTTTGGAGGCTCTAGTGAGGTCAACAGACAGTTTTAGTTGGAGTTATTGAGCAAAGGTGCTGAAAGAATGGAAATTTGTGTTTTTAGCATGGAATAAATGGATTAAAAGATCGTGGGTGTGGAGAACTGAGGGTGAGGATAAAGAGATCTTGTGAGATGAAAAAGAAAGTGTCTACACTCAAGGAGGTACAGGAACTGAGAGCCCAGCATGTTGGGTGGACTCCTGAATATGACAAGTCAAGTCACCAGAATGAGGGGAAGACTTGAACTGGAGAACAAGATGACCACTGACAGCCAGGGCTGTGATGATTGAGGGAGAAAGGTGAGGAAAACAGCAAGCGCAGAAGCCAACTTTACCACAGGCCTTAGAGGATTTTTTTCTTAAAAATTTGAGAATGAGGGAGTCCCAGTCCAAGAGATGTGTTTTCATGGGGGTTCCCAGGCTTCATTTAAGGCCAGCGGCAGAGGGGGGCAGTGGGAGAAGAGTTTGAGAATTTGGGACTGCTTGTTGGTTATGCAGTCTCATTTGGAGAGAGGAAGCAAAACCACTGTAATCATCTCTTCTTCTGCCCACTCCACCTCCCTTTTCTCGACAAATGAAGAAATAGAGGCTTAGGAGGGGTGCATGACTTTCTCTAGTCTACTGTGCTAATAGGCAGTGAAGCCAAGACAGAATCTGGGTCCTATGATTTCCAGCCCAATTCTCTTTCCACTCCCTCATCAAGCAGCAAAGCCAAGTTTTCTACATCCGTCTTCCAGCCTTTCCAAAGGCATTTGTTGTTTCATTTATTCTGATTACAGTTTGTGATGACAAAGTTTGGTTTGTTAACTATAAACCATTTTTAATAAATGTTTGGAGTTACTCTGAGTGATTCTTTGAATTTGAGTATCATTTATTTCAAATGAGCAAATTGGACACCAAGAACTATAATACTTATGAGGCATGTCTTGGAAAGGGAAGGGAAAGGAGAAACAAAGATAATATTTTCTCACTGAAAGTTACTTAAATTCTTCTTATTCTAGGAGCCCATGTGAACAAGTATTTAATGAATATTTTTGATGTAGGTATTCTCCCCCTAACACCCACCCAAATGGAGAGTAAACCAAATTATAGAGAAAACAGAGGTAACTTAAATATTTTCTTGAAATAATTTATGGTTTTTTAAGAACTACCTCCAAGTACTAGATTTAAAATACATGCTTTCATTAGCATCAATTTTATTTTATTAAATTTTATTTTACTAAAATGCATTTGGGGAATAATATATCCATGTAAAATTTGGCAGTAGACCTTGCTTTCCATAGCTAAATATCTGGAAGTGTCATTAAAATGGAAAATTTTAGAATGGATTTATTCCTGATTTGATCCTTAAGGCACGTGTGTGTGCGTGTGTGTGTGTGTGTGTGTGTGTGTCCCAAAATGCTTTAGTACAGTGAAAACCATCCATGAAAACGCCTCTCCTTTGTGAATCATTCTCCGCTGATAATCAGCTATGAGTCACCTGCATTTTTGCATATTAACTTGGTCTCTGCTCATCTGAAGCCCTGCTAGAACTCAGCTCTTATTCACTGAAGCACTTGGTTTGTTGGCATTACTGGAATGATTCAGCCGCTTCCATAGTGAATACGTTACTGTGTGATTATGTTAAATAGGCTCTTGACATCCATCAAACAATGCAGCATGTCCCACCTTGAGGCAGAATACTCCAGACAGCTTTTCCAACTTAATTCTCTAACTGGAACAGAAATCACAAACTACATTTGATACAAAGGAAGTATTGAGTTGGCAGGATTGCTGAAAAATCCTCTTTAAGGCTTGCTGGACAAACTGGTAGTCTAACCTTCTGGAAAAGGAATTAGGTTGCTCATTAGAGGTTCAATTCTACATTCATTGTTCATGTTAGAATCCATGCTTCTGTCTAGCACTAAGCATGAAAAAGGTGAGAGAAGCAGGATCAAGCTTTTAACTGGAAAGCCCTCACTGCTGGATTTTATTTTAAAGTGGTGATTTGGAATCAATACATATTTTAATTTTATACCTTATGAAAGTAAAGTTGACGTCACTTCAAAGGCTGAACTAAGTGGGTAATTAAAAAACAGCAAGGTGTCATAAAAAAAATCGAGACTATAAGAAAGATGTAGGAGTTAGTGTGGTATGAGTGTGACACTCAAGAATATTTCTAGGACTTGATTTGGATTGATTTTTATTATTTCTGCAGGAAAATATTGTCCTTTACTGCTGAGAACTACTTAAAATACATATATATACACATGTACACACATATATAATGTGTTTAATATATTTACTCACTTAAAATACATATATTACTCATGAGGTATATATTTAATTCCTATTTTAAATTGTACATACTTCACTACACAAAACAAATACTCATGATGTTTTTGAAATGGCTGGATTTAAAGTGGGTATATGGGTATGTGTGTTTATTTATTCATTTATCTTTTTTAACTTATATATAACTATATCTAGGGATGTTAAAAATAACGAGTAACTTCAGTTCTCTTTCTCTCTTTAAAAAAAAATTTATTTATTTATTTTAGAGGAAGGGCAAGTGGGGGGAGGGGTGGAGGGAGTTGGAGAGAGAGAATCCCCAAGGAGACTCTGCATTGAGCACAGAGCCCTCCACGGGGGCTCATTCCCAGGACCCCGAACCATGACCTAAGCCAAAACTGAGAGTCCAGGGTTCACCTGACTGAGCCACCTAGGTGCCCTCAGTTCTCTTTTTAAAGTAACTTTTTAAAGGTGTTTTGTATCTTTTTCATAGGACTACTGGCTTTTAAAGGGTTTTTATTTTTTTTTCTCTTTTCTTTGACTATTTTTTAAAAGATTTTATTTATTATTTGAGATAGAGACAGAGAGAGAGAGAGAGAGCGAGTGAGAGAGCAGGAACAGGGAAGGAGAGAGTGAGGAAGAAGCAAGTTTCCTGCTGAGCAGGGAGCCTGATGTGGGGCCCAATCTTAGGACCCAGGGATCATCACCTGAGCCAAAGGCAGATGCTTAACCCAACAAGCCGCCCAGGAGCCCCTCCTTTTAGTATTTGAATTTTTTCTTTATAAACTTTCTTATGCTGGGGTGCCTGAGGGGCTTAGCTGGTTTAGTATCCAACTCTTGATTTTGGCTCAGGTAATGACTTCAGGGTCCCAATATTGAACCCCTTGATTGGCTCTAATGCACGGCACCGAGAATGCTTAAGATTTTCTCTCCCTTTCTCAGCCTGCCCCTCCCTACTCCTCACACACACATGCACAATCTCTCCCTCTTTCTCAAAAGAATAAACAAATAATATAAAAAAATAAACACTCATGTGCTATACTGTTCTTAGGGTGACTATAATCTAACTACTTTTACTTGCTTCTTTGAGTCTAGTTTCCTAATTGAATTTAATAGAAGCTGTAGAAGATGAGATTCACTCTGCTTAGTTAACCTTTCAGAAAAGTAGATATTCCAACTCCCTTTAAAGATTTATTTTATCTTTTTAAAGTGATCTTTGCATCCCATGGGGGGCTTGAACTTACAACCCCAAGATTAAGAGTTGTACTGACTCACTGACTCACTGACTGAGCCAGCCAGCTGTGCCCGGCTTCCTTTAAGAACTTATAACTTTGTATAATAATACCAACTCTCAGTAAATTCTTCATTCCTTGAATTGAATCTCAAATGGGAATCACAAACTCCTGTCCATAAGTTAATTATCCTCTTCAATCCCTTTTTTCTCTTTTGTGGATTCTGTCCAAGGTAATCCTTTAATGAAATGTGAAAATAAATAACACAAAGGCAGAAGAATGAATATACCCTCCAATTTTTTAGAATTCTTTTCATCTCTTATATATCATAAATATGGGAGTTAAGAGGGTGATATCTGGGGTCAACACACTATATTTCCAATCTCAGATTACTGTCTTACTCAAGGCAAACTTGAAGTTTTTTTTTTTTTTTTCAGATTTTGTTTATTTATTTGACACAAAGAGAGCACAGGTAGGCAGAGTGGCAGGCAGAGGGAGAAGGAGAAGCAGGCTCCCTGCTGAACATGGAGCCCAATGCGGGAATTGATCCCAGAACCCTGGGATCGGGACCTGAGCTGAAGGCAGCCGCTTAATCGACTGAGTCATCCAGGCATCCCGGCAACCTTGAGTTTTTTAAAATCTCAGTGTTTTCATCTGGAAAATGGGGAGAACAAGGACCGTTTTCTCATTTGAATGTTGGACAGATTAAATGAAGCTTAGCATGGTACCTGGCAGTTCCTAAGTGCTCAAAATGAATTAGATAAAAATTATGGATCAGATGTTGACTTAAAAGCATGTGATATGGAGTATTTGATTTAGTTTGGGTATAAAATATCTGACTTGGGAAGTAAGAAATTTTTTAATAAGCCAATATTGTGAATGAGTTGAATGTAGGGCATTTTAACTTGTTAGCTCATTTTCAAATAAGGCCTTTGCAAACAGGTCTTCCTGAATAAAACTATACCCTAAATGAAAAATGGCACTCTTTCTATAAACTGTATATGGCAGACGTTACCCAGAAGTGTTGTGTGAAGAGATTTACTTTCTGGAGCTTATTCAGCTCTAACTGTGATGCTACTTGGAGGTTGCGTTTTCAGTTCTGGGCAATAATGCTTTCAGTTATATAGCCTTTGACAGGGCCCTTTTAGCTCATTTTCTCTTCACACAATTCTTGAAGACAGATGGATTGTGCGTGATTATCCTTATTTTGCAGGTGAGGAAAGCCAAACTCTGGAGGAGTTAAGTAATTTGGCTCAGGTCACTGAGTGCCTAAGGAGGTAGAACTCACTTTCTGTCACTAGTTCTTAGAGTTTTTCCCCATGTTGTCTCTGCCAACCTCAGAAACAATAGGGTTTGTAGGTAAGCATGAGATCAGAGAAGGAAGAGTGTTTGTTTTGATGCTTACCAGCTCCCAAGCCCTGGGTTTGGAAGACATCACAAGAAGGGGACACAAGATAGGTAAGTCACTACTTTCCTGCCCCTCTGGACTCTACTTCTATGGAGAAATGTCTCAGGGTGGCAGTGGGAAGACTGAACTGGGATTGCTCAGTAGGAAAGAGGGGGCTAGATAGGGCTTTGGCATAGAGAAGCCAAGAATCAGGGTTTGCAGGAGGGGACACAAGAGTGAAGAGAACATGTCTACCTGACCATGAGGGAACTTCCATGCCTGCAATTTTGAAGCATCTGCCATCTGCTAAGGCAGACAGCAAGTATTAATGACCTGCTCCTTCTTGGAGAGCTGATTTTTTCCCAGGATCATTTGGAGTGAACAAAATCTTTCAATACAATCTTTATCCAACTCTACAATAGGAAGATAACTAACCCAGTTAAACAATGAACAATGATGTGAGTGGATATTTCTCCTAAGAAGACATACAGATGGCCAAGCATGTGAAAACAAGCTCAACATCATTAGTCATGAGAAAAATGCGAATCAAAGCCCACAGTGGAATACCACTTTATACACACTAGGATGGCTAAACTGAAAAAGGTAGACCACAATAAATACTGGGGACATGTGGGGGGAAATGGAATCTCAGGTATTGCTAGTAAGGAGGTAAAATGTTTCAATAGTTAGGGGAAACAGTTTGGCAGTTCCTCAAAATGTTAACTGTAGAGTTAGCATTTGATCCAGAAATTTCTACTCTTTGGTATATACCCAAGAGAACTGGAAACATATGTTCACACAAAAATTTGTGCACTAATGTTCATAGCAGCATTATTAATAATAGTCTGAAACTATAAACAACCCAAATCTCCAATCAAATGGGTCAATAAAATGTATATAATATAGCCATTGTATGGCTATATTATATAGTCATGAGAAGAAAAGAGATTCTAATACATGCTATAACATAGATGAACCTTGAAAACATTACACTAAGCAAAAGAAGTCAGTCACAAAAAGACACACTTTGTATAATTCCATTTATATGAAATATTAGAAGAAAATCCATAGAGACAGAAAGTAGACTGGTGCTTGTCATGGCCTGGGGAAAGAGAGATGAAGAGTGACCACTAATGGTATGGAATTTCTTTTTGGGAGTGATGAAGGTATTCCAGAATGAGACAGTGGGCACAGTTGCATGACTCTGTGAATGTACTAAAACCACTGGATTACAATTTTAAGAGCATGAATTTTATGATACATGCATTTTATTTTAGAGAGAGCAAGTGCAAGAGCAGAGGGGGAGGGGCAGACAGAGAGGGAGAGAGGATCTTAAGCAGACTCTATACTGAGCATGGAGCCTGACGTAGGGCTCAATCTTATGACCTTGTGATCATGACCTGAGCCTAGATCAAGAGTCAGATGCTTAACCAACTGAGCCACCCAGGTGCCCCTGAATTATATCTCAACAAAGAATTGTCATATAAGATGCTGCTAATCTCTAACATTTATTAAAGGATAGTAGTAGAAACTGTGCTCTGAGTTTTACAGATTATCTTACTTCATTCTCCCAACAACGGCAGGGAAATGTACTCTTACTATTTCAACCTTACAGAGGAACAAAGTGAGGATTACAGAAACTCAAGAATTGCCTCGAGTTACCAGATGTTTACCACTGTACAGTAAAACCTCTGAAATAAGCATCACCAGATGTTGAATGATTTCCTGTTCTCTCTGTACTGCAGTCTCTGGGTTCAGCTCTGGAGTTTTGGGATCTTTCGCTATGTTGTTCTTTCAGGATTCAGCAACTGGATGCTTGAGTTGCCAGGAAAAGGAATAGATTGAAGTAGTGGTCCACCCCTCACCACAGTAAAGGACTTTGTTGAAGGATGGCCCCATTTCTTGTCTGTTTGAATGCCATTTGCTTGGAGTAGCCCTCTGATTTCCCAGTCTCAGTGAAAGGCCACAGGATGTTCTCACTGAACTCTGCATCTCTTCTTAGAGCACCTATTACCATCTGGTGGAGATTTGGTTAATATCTGCCTTCCTCCCTAGATGACAGACTTCCTGATATCAGGGACCATGACTGCTCAGCTCAGCACTCGGCACTTAGTGAGCACTAGGGAGCCCATGGCAGGCACTCAAGTATCAAATGAGCAATTAAACGCCAATACTGATCAAGAGGTTGCCTAGAGTCTTCACACTTCTGTACTGTCTCTTACTGGGGAGGGCCCCTTTTTTGGGAATTGATATATAATTCCTCTGGCTTCTGGATCCAGTTCTTTTTTTTTTTTAAGATTTTATTAATTTATTTGACAGAGAGAAATATAGTGAGAGAGGGAACACAAGCAGGGAGATTGGGAGAGGGAGAAGCCAGCTTCCCGCCAAGCAGGGAGCCCCCGATGTGGGGCTTGATCCCGGGTCTCCGGGATCATGACCTGAGCCGAGGGCAGTTGCTTAACCAACTGAGTCACCCAGGCCGCCCCTGGATCCAGTTCTTAAATGGTGTGGGAGTGCTTCAGAGCCTCGGCTGGCTCGTGCCACTGGAAAGTGATGCATTAGTGGAAAGCTCTGGCTTTGCTTCTAACCTCAGAGAATTCTCTAAAATGTTTCTTATGTGCTGTGCTCCTCCACTCTGACTGAGATCTCAGCTTTACCCTCATTTCTTGTCCCCACCAGTCCTTCTGATGGTTCATAAGTGTATTTCCCATTGGCTCCCCCAAGATCCAAAACAAATTTGCACCTCAAATCCTACAACGCCTACTTAAGGGGTTAAATACAGACATTGCCAGACTCCCAGTATATAAACAGGCAGAGGACCCTCCCCCCAAATGTTAACTGCTTCAGGTTATGCAAATAAGTGACAGAGCCAGAGTGAGAAATTACTAGTTTCTAAAACCCAGAGGCCTTCCATGCCCAGCACAGAGCCTGGCACAGAGGAAGAGCTCAGTAAATATTTCCTGAATGAGAACCCAAAATTCTTGCAGGGGGACTCACACCCCATTGTGAATCAGCTGATTCCCCAAATCTTAATGAATCTCCCCTCAACTAAACTTTCTAAGACATGTAAATTCTGAGTTGGAATGTCCAAGTTCCAAATGTACCAAACTCACTAAAATAATCTCAGTCTCTCATTTCTTCATATCACTAATGTTAGCACCCCCATTTTTTAATCCACCTGCTATTGAAATCCACCTTCTTGATTCTCCAGTCTCATTATTAGACACAACCAGGGTCAAGCACTGTAGATTCTCCTGTCACAGTGCCTCTGCTTTCATTCAATTCCAGCTGCCACTACCCCCATTCTTACTCTCATTACCTTTCAACTAGACCTAATGTAATAATGGTTTCTGACTTTCCACACCTCTGGGCTCTCCCAATTCTGATAGTGTCTGAATACTATTTCTAGATTAATTTTTCTAATTCTGACATCCTCTTCTCAAAAATGTTCAACAACTCCCTTACAACTATTTTGTCCAACTTCAAATTCCATGTAATGACAAGTCTTTCAAAAAGATTCCAACTTACCTTTGCATCTATATTTTTCCCTTCTATGTACACAATTCTCTAGGCAAGCCAAAGGCAACCCCTCAGTATTCCCTGAAAATAACTCATTTCCCCTCTCCGAGTTATCTATGCCTTCTTCCTATGCTCAAATGCTTACCTCTTGGCTTGACCATATCAAATGAAAGCTCTAAGGATTTTTGATTCTGACTCCCAGATAGTCCTGCTATCTTTTGACTCCTCTCAAGATCTTTTCATGCCTCCTCTCTGGCTTATCTACTTTATATTATAGATTTTAGTGCATGTCATCTTCTCTAATAGACAATCAGGTCAGGGTCCATGACCTAAACAACTCTGTACTCTGTACATCAAGCTAGTGTTTGTTATATAGTGGGAAACTGTGGAATTAGTTCTCTTGCTTTTATTATGCATTTATTTCTTTCACACACCAAGCAAACCATTTGCTTCTTTATAGCTAACTTGTCATAAAGCTGATAAATCCAACTCAAGGATCTGAAGCTCAATGTTCCGCTCATTCCTATATTCCATGCACATGGAACTGTTGATTAGCTTCCTGTAATTGAGTAATACTCAATACTCACAAAATATCAACTTTTGAGGAACAGCATAGCATATGGCGACTTAAAACTTCCATAGTTATTTCTAGTGTCAGTTAATTTTTAATGGGAGGATAATAAGACCAAAACTTCAAGTATGACATTTAAATGCACGATGGCAGAGCCAACAGACAAGCCAGCCTATCCTATGGAATGCAAGTTTCTGGCTCCTAAAAATATTCATACTTATCTTTTTGGCTGCTCTGGAGTAGCAGTGACTGGCATAAGTGGGATTCTCCTCTCTTGGGGATGAAAAATGAAGTTTGAAAGAACGTTCATTACTACCAGGGTACATGTTGACCGAACTGATTTTTCATCTGCCAAAATGAGTATACTGGCTTCTGTCTCATCTAGAGACCTCTGGAACTAAAAGTAATTGATCAAATTAGCTCTCCCATAATCCCTCACGAGTTCTGTTAGGATTGCAGCTTGTTAACTTTAGCCCACTGTTTATTTAAACCATGTGGATGACATCATGCAAACCACCCCCATTTCATCAAAGCATGATGTAGCCTAGGAAAAATAATTTGGTTTTAAGTCACTCTGAGATATGCTCTTTTTTCTTTTCTTCCCTATATTAAATGATAAGATGTAAAACCTCATTTCTTAGTCATTTGATTTTTCCTCCAGCTGGCTCTTTACCAGTAAAATGGAAGCATTTTCATGCCTTCTAGAATCAAGCAAACTGAAGATATCAAGAAAGTTTGCTTCAGTCCTGGGAAAGCAGAATTGATGACAGAGTCTGTTATTTTGATCTTCCTCTTATCCTTTGTTTGCCAAGTTCATGTTGCCATGCTGTATAACGGTTTTCTCCACCACTGTCTGGCAGCTCATGCCTACGAAGATAATGTTCGCTATTTTCCTTGGGCTGTGATTCTTCTCCTTCTTGGGGTCAATGTGTCTCTGTACAAGCTCTGATCTGCCCTGATTTGAAACACTGGTGCACGTATGTACCATTCTCACCACCCAAGGCATGCCAAGTGACTTGGCTTCTACAGTGTTGCCCTCACATATCCAGTAGCAGGAGGCAACCACAACTTTTTTTTAATTAAAAATTAAAAAATATTTAATAGAAATAGAGTTGATATGTAACAGTCTGCTTCTTAGCTGAAGTATTAACATTTACGAAGTCTCATTTTTGAACATTGGTAGGAAATGAACTGATAATTCAGAAGGTAATTATGGCTTTAATGTAACACTGACAGGAGACAACACTCCAAAAGAAGACCTAAGATACAAGGAAGTAAAGAAATCAATGACAAATTTTCTCTCGGGACATTGGCAACTTCTGTCCTCTGGGATGAAAAACGTACCCTATGAAACTATGGGAACTCATTGAATTAACTAAACTTCTATAGGTTATTAAGCTTTGTTTCATGTGCTGTGAAGGAGATAAAAATGCATAAAGTCACATTTATAGGAAATGGATAATTTAGTTCAACATTTCCAAAACCGTCTTTTTAAAAAAAATATTTTATTTATTTGACAGAGAGAAACACAGCGAGAGAGGGAATACAAGCAGGGGGAGTGAGAGAGGGAGAAGCATGCCTCCCACCGGGTAGGGACCCTGATGTGGGGCTCGATCCCGGGACTCCAGGATCATGACCTGAGCCGAAGGCAGTCACTTAACCAACTGAAACACCCAGGTGCCCCACCAAAAATGTCTTCTTTAGAACACTAGTTCTAAGACATACTCTTTGAAAAAAGAGGGGCGCCTGGGTGGCTCAGTAGGTTAAGCATCCAACTCTTGATTTCATTCAGGTCATGATCTCAGGGTCGTGAGATCGAGCCCCACATTGGATTTGCAGTGGGTGTGGAGCCTGCTTAAAATACTCTTTTCTCGGGTGCTTGGGTGGCCCGGTGTGTTAAAGTCTCTGCCTTCGGCTCAGGTCATGATCTCAGGGTCCTGGGATCAAGGCCAGCATCGGGCTCCCTCCTCGGCAGGAAGCCTGCTTCCTCCTCTCTCACTCTGCTGGCCTCTCTGCCTACTTGTGATCTCTCTCTGTGTCAAATAAATAAATAAAATCTAAAAAATAATAATAATAAAAAAATACTCTTTTCTCTCTTGCCCTCTGTCCCTCCCCCCCCCTTTTTAAAGAAATGCTCTGTGGAAAAACAATTCCATGTACAAAAAGGTTAACTTCCCTCTTTGAAAGTCTTCACATATTAAAGGCCCTGAGAAATCCTCTAGAAAAGAAATATGGTAAATTTATTTTTCCTGGAGTTTACCATATTTATTGGCCATGAATCACTTTTTTTAATGTAATACTATAAACATTTCCTGGAATATATTTTGGAAAAATGGTTCAATCAGTTTGAGTACAGGGCTTACGCACTCTTTCTTTTCTTTACCCACAGAAATACCCATAGTAAGTTTTTAGAAATACTTGGTTAAAAGAGTACACTGCCAGATCCAGGCAGTCAAAGAAGGGACTCTCAAATTCCAGTCCAGAGACAGGGTCTGCTATCTGCATCACATGGTGAAGATGTTATAAATACAAATTCCTGGGCTCTGTTCCTGAAGTTTCTAATTCAGAATGTTTGAGGTCTAAGAATCTGCATTAAAAATTTTCCAGGTGATACTCAGTCATGGCTAGTTTAGGAACCACTGGTGAATATATTTAAAAAAATGGCTAAAGTTGAACATTTGGTGTGTCTTAATTAAGGCTGTCCATTCCATCATCACAAACTAAATTCTAGCTCTAAAAATACATCTCCTTTGTCATCTACCAAGAATTGTGAATTAGAGACACGTGAGTGGCACAGCTGGGTAAGGGTCAAACTCTTGGTTTTGGCTCAGGTTATGATCTCAGGGTCATGAGATGGAGTCCTGTTTGGGGCTCTGTGCTCAGTGTGGAGTCTGCTTGTAATTCTCTGTCTCCCTCTCCCACTACCCCTCCTGCTTGTCCTCTCTCTTTCTCAAATAAATAAATCCTTAAAAAAAAAACAACCCAAAAATGTGAATGAACCTGGCAGAGTCCATATCACTGAGCCTGTAGGTAGGTCAGGTTATTCTCACATAGACAAAAATTTTAAATTTGGCACAAACCCATGATTTTAAAGAACTTGGACTGGGCCAAGACAAAATGGAAATAGTAGTAACACTAATAGTGGTGACTTTATTATTGTTTTTATTATTTTTCTGTGTGGCACGCAGACTTTACTCTGATCCCTCCCCACCTCCTGGAGTAGTAACTTTATTTATTGAAAGCTGATCATCTCCCTTTCAGGGGACTGATACTGCTGCCAGATGCATCACCGTTATCTCCATTGCTATCTACTGGTAAACACGGGAAGAGTTAGTAAAAAAGAGATTTGAAATATTTTTGGAATTGAGAGCTATAAGGGCTGCTCTTTAAGAGTATTGCAATAATACTGTTAGCCATGTATGTCCTCCCCAAACTACAAGAAGGTGGCTTTAAAAATTGGAAAGTTGGCCTTATATAACCATTAACTCAAATTGTGGGTAATATAACTAAGCAGATAATAAACTTTTTTCAACCATTGTAAATATTATCAAATAGTAATAAAAATTTCTGGGAGTCCATAAACTTTACAGTGTCCCATAACAAAAAAGGTTCTATATCGAAATATGTACTGAAGTGGTCTCTTTATTTTTATAGCCCAAATACCTGAGGTCAAACTGATTTGGCCCTCTCCTTATCAAAATTTAGTTTATAGATAGCTGCCACTGTTGAAATATAACCAAGAAACAGCAGCTATCTATAAACTGAATTTTTATATTGAAAATGATCAGAATCCATTAACAGTTTACCTTTCAAAGTAATCTGAAGGAAGATCTTATCAGCAGTCCAGCCAGGGAAAACTAAAACAATTTTGATTGCCTTTTAAAGATTATTTCCTGGGGAACCTGGGTGGCTTAGTTAAGCCGCTGACTCTTCATTTTGCCTCAGGTCATGATCTGAGGGGTCCTGGGATCTAGCCTTGTGATGGGCTCCACACTCTGCCCTCTGCAAGGACTCTGCCTGAGATTCTCTCACTTCCTCTCCCTTTGCCCCTCCCGTACACTTGCACCTGCACTGTACATGTCCATCTCTAAAATAAATAAAGTCCTTGAAAAAATACTATTTCCTGAGGATTAATAATTAGGAGCATTATAAGGATGAGAAAAACAAAATTTGGGGTGAAAAAGAACTCCTTCATCAAATGAACATAGTAATAAATGCAACAGATCCTCCAGTGACATCGTACTAGTCATCTAAATGAAACTCTTTAAGGATTGTGTATTATCTCAGCATTACAGATAAGGGTAAAAAACTTTGCAATGGAGTGACTTCTCTAGTCAAAGATGAGTCAGTGGCAAGGAATAGCCCAGCATATCTGAGGACCTGAATTATATCTTAACAGTTGGATGGTGATGAATGGATGATATATTTTTTGGTATTTATTATGTTGAAGGGTCCAAGAACACATGTCCAGAAGATGAAGAGGCCCATTCTCTGCTCACCTCCTACACAAACTAAGACTTCTGCCTTCCATCTTGCTTAGTGAGCTCCTGCTTACTGATTCCTCTAACTGTTTCTCACTGGATGACAAAAAAAAGATCTTTAAGTTACTCTGAAATCAAATCCCCAACTCATATAACAACTCTAGTAAGATATTCTTATAAAATGACCCCCAAAATTCAAATTGACATGCTTTGCAATGGCTAATGATGGAGAAAAATAACTGTCCTCTCAGTATGATGGTTTTTCTGTTTTATAAATGATATCATGTTCAAATGAAAGAAATCCTTCCTTTCTATGTAGGTTTTATGTTAATTCATTTGATCTAGAAAAAGCCTCAGCAAAGTATAATCTATTTCATTCTTTTAAGTAACTCAACTTAGCCCTTGAATGGATATTAGACTCCCAGGTACAGCACAAGAAAGCTTCCACGGTCCTTGCAAAATTACATTTGAAGCAGTATTTACTGAATTAGTACCATAAGTATTTCTCAGAGAACTGTGCTAGAAGTGTTGGGGAAGGAAAGGAAACATAAATACCTGTCACTATTCTATCACTCCAATTGATTTGTTGTGTTCAACACATCAAGGGAAAGTTAGAAACGGCAATTTAGAAAAGAGATGTTTCCAAATAGAGAGAAGGGAATCATTAAGGGTGACAAGTAATAACTGGACGTTCAGTATTAGACAGCCTGACTTGTAGAGTCATGTTTGCTATTCTAGAAACTGGGGAAGAGAAAGCAAATACGATCAAATTGAGCTATCTTTCTTTCCTTCCTTCCTTCCTTTCTTTTCTTTCTCTCTCTCCTTCTCTCTCCTTCCTTCCTTCCTCCCTCCTCCCTCCCTCCTTCCTCTCTCTTTCTCCTTCCTTTCTTCCTTCCTTCCTTCCTTCCTTCCTTCCTTCCTTCCTTCCTTCCTTCCTTTTCCTTCCTTCTTTCTTTTAAAGATTTATTTATTTGATAGAGAAAGAACAAGGCAGTGACATGAGTAGGAGAGGAAGAGGGAGAGGGAGAGAATCTCACACAAACTCTAGGCTGAGTGCTGAGCCTGATGTGGGGCTCCATCTTAGGACCGTGAGATCATGACCTGAGCCAAAACCAAAAGCCAGATGTTTAACTAACTGAGCCACCCAGACATGCCAAATTGAACTAATTTTCTAATTGTAAGCATAATACATACATTGCAAAAAAGTTAAACAATACAGGAAGGTAGAAAAAAAATCATACTAAATCCCGTAGTTTACAGATTAAAATGCTCTTATTTTACTGTGGCTCTGAATCTTTTGGTTATGCACATTCATTACAAAAAGATGGGGCCAAAACCATTTTAAAACATGTTTTCTCAATAATACTGAATTTTCTTGTTACTAAATATAACTCAGCATAACCATTTTTAAATAGTGGTATATTTCATTGTAAAAGAGTGTCATAATAAATTAATCCTGCTAGGGTTTTTTTTTTTTTTTTTTTTTGAGATTTGGGTTATTTCAAGTTTTGGTTTTTTTTTAAGACTTTATTTATATGTCTGACAGAGAGAAACACAGCTAGAGAGGGAACACAAAGCAGGGGGAGTGAGGGAGGGAGATGCAGGCCTCCGGCCGAGCAGGTAGCCGGATGCAGGGCTCCATGCAGGGCTCGATCCCAGGACTCTGGGATCATGACCTGAGTCAAAGGCAGATGCTTAACGACTGAGCCACCCAGGCACCCCAGGTTATTTCAAGTTTTTAAGAGCATGGTATACAATGTGTTTATATGTTTATGTTTATATGATACAGGTCTATATACTTTTTTGTTCTTTCATTTATTTCCCAAGATGAATTCGTGGAATCGGAACTGTTGCATCTAAACATAGGCATATTCCCATCCTTTCTTTTTTTAAATAGAGACAGCCCGCACATGCATGAGCATAGAGAGGCAAACGGAAAGGGACAGAGAAAATCTTAAGCTGGTTCCATGCTCAGTGTGGAGCCCAACATGGGGCTTGATTTCACAGTTCATAAACTGAGCTAAAATCAGTATTTGGATGCTAAACCAGTTGAACCACTCAGGCACCCCTACATCTTTTTTTTTTTTTTTTAAGATTTTATTTTTAAGTAATCTCTCTGCCCAATGTGCGGTTTGAACTCACAACCCGGAGATCCTGAGGGGACCAGCCCACTGCCCCAGCATATTTACATCTTGATACAATATTGCTGGTTGTTCTCCAGAAAAGTATAGTCATTTACTCTTCTGACTCACAAAATGAGAGTGACTTATTTTGAGACAACTCACCAATACTTAGTATTATCATTTTTTTTTTTAACTACTTGAGACTGCTCTGGGTAAAAAAATTCTTTCCTCTTCCAAAATTAGATTTTTTTGGAGGGGGTGGGGGTTATAAGGAAGACTGAATTTTTTTTACATATTTACCAGCTATTTATATTCTTTCTTGTGTTACTTGCCGGCTCATGGCTTTTGCCCACATGTCTACTGAGATATTTATCTTTTTCTTATAGATTTGAAATAAGTCTTTATTCATTATTTACATCTTAATTTGTCATATGCGTCACATTTTCTCTAGTTCGTTTTATAACTTTACTTATATGTTTTCTTTTCTTTCATATAGGTTTAAATTTTTTTTTGATTAGCATAATGTTTCCCCAGGGAGTTTCTAATTATTGTTATTTTTCTTTCTTGATTCAATTTACAAGGAACAAATCTAATGTAAAGACCACTAATGAAATACGAGAGTGCCTATCTAGGTTGAATAATAAACACATTCAATATTTTGTAATTGTAAGCAGATGATGCTTTCTAAGCATTTAGCCATTATTTAAAGTTAGAACTAAAATGTCTTTTACCCCCACGAATTGTGTGCACTATAAGACACATACACTTTGCACTTTTCTCATTTGTTTGTAATTTAGTATTTATGTGTGTGTGTGCAGACACATATTACTTTTTGGACACTTGTGACTCGTACACAAAGGTCGACAATTTGGCAATTGGTAAATATTCGCATGTATTTACAATACGCACATATAAGGGCTCAACATTTTCGGGGAGCATTTGCAAAGCTCACAGAATGTATGAACTATAGGAAATAACATAGGCCTAATGTGGTTAATAGAAATAGAAGTCTGTTATAAGAAGTTATTACTAAGGGAGCTCACGTCTGCGCTTCTTTCTAAGTGTCGCGAATCTGACCTTTTTATTTTGGTAATGAGAAGGTAGCAGAAAGGACAATGACTCAGCCGTGGAGCGATGTATGAAGTCTTAGTGAATGCGCGCCAAACCCCATTTTCCACGCACCCACTTGCAAAGCAAACAGTGATCTTGTTACAGAGCCAGCTCCATGTGCTCAAATTTCCTCTGAAGAAATCACCAAGTGAGCCGCCACCACAATTCAAGTCAGTTGTATGTCACCTCTGGCTTTTAATGAAAATGTAAAACCCATGGGCCCAATTCTCACTCCTTGGCTCTGTTACGTGTAAAGGGTGAGTTGAAGAGAAATAATTAAGGACGGACCAGGAACTTTTGAAAAAAAGCTAAACTGGGGATTAACTCAGATACCCCCTAAGAGTGGTTTAAGTTCTCTTTGACCTTGTCTTGTAAACACAGGCTGTTTTCGTGACCTTGGCTGCTTTGCCAGATTGACTGGTCTGACAGAGCATCTCCCTGTGAGGTAGGTTGTTAGGCATTCAGTCCAATGAGAGACCAAGAGATAGAAGCAATACTATGTCTAGTATTTGAATTATTACCTCAGGACATGTTATATAGACTCTTTAAAAGAAAAAGGGCTTTCACACTCACATTTCTGATTCAGTTGGGGGCCATACTTTCACTGCCACATGGACTTTGAGAGACTCTAAGCTCATTTCGATCGCTGATGCAAAGGTATAATATATTTTAGTAATTTGGCATTTGTTTATTATTATTGTCACAGAATGTGCACGTTTGAAATTTATTTTGAGTTAATGACTGCTGTTGGATGGGAGCGAGGCTCTCAGATGCCAACAGGATACACCAAGATCCTACCGTCAATTAAAAGTTGAGTAATGGGTTCTGTACTTTACTTATCTTTTCCTTTTAGCAAATTTTATAGATTTGGGTTAAATTCCTACAGCCTTCTAACGTCCACAACTTTTGAGATTATATACAAGAGACTAGGTATTGCTAAAACATAAAATGTAAATATATTTTTTTTGGTACAGCTTCTATGAAAGATTAGAATAATGCTATAACCTTTTTCTTTTTTTACTCTATCATCAATTGATGCTTTGGAATCTTAAAAACAAAGTAGGGTTTGTAAGATAATAGAATTTGAATTTAAGGAATGTGAAGAAAGGTATGATTCAGCATCAGCAATCCATGAGTGGATAGGAGATTAGAATGCATTAGGTTTTCAATAGTACTTAGCAACGTGTGCACAGAAAGGACTATCCGTTTGGTTAGTATGTTGAAATTGGATCTCAGGAAGTTCATTCATATCATGAATGACATGACACACAATGCTTCTAGCATATCGCCTTGCTGGCTTTCAACAGGGACTCAAGAAGTGTTCCTCTCTAAAGTTAATAATCCAGGATCCCCTGATCTTGGCACAACCATGAATTACCATCTTCATTGTACAGATAAGAAACGGAGTTTGAGAGACATTAAGGAATTTCTCAATTCACACATTAAGTGACCGAAGTGGGATTTAAACCCAGACTTGTTGACTCTTGGGCTGACCCACTGTGAGAGTGAACAGTGTTCCTCAAACCTTGCTATCTTTACCTCTGCTAGGATGTATGAAATGATTTTAGCTGGACACAAACACATCTTTCTTTCTTTTCTTTCTTTCCTGCTTTTTTCCTTCTTTCCTCCCTCTCTTCCTCCCTCTCTATATTTTAGAGAGAAAAAGAGAGAGAGAACGGGAGGAAGGGCAGAGGGATAAGGAGAGAGAGAATCTTAAGCACGCTCCGTGCTGGGCATGGAGGTGCCCTGAGGTGCGGCTCGATCTCACAACTCCAAGCCAATAACCTGAGCCAAAGGCAGACGCTTAACTAACTGAGGCACCCAGATGCCCCTGAGTCCCTGTTGCCAGTCTTCTGGGTAATATACCAAGCAGTAAGATTGCTTGGTCTTCTGGTAACTCTATGTTTAACTTTTTGAGGAATTCGCCAAATGCACCCTGACATCAGCAACGTATCAGAGTTTCAATTTCGCCATATTTTCACCAACCCTCGTTATTTTAATTTTTAAAAATATTTTAGCCATGCCAATGAGTATCGAGTAGCATACATATTTATCTTTATATATATTTGAAAATACAACAATGAGATTAAACTCATGAGATGGTTTGCTTTTCATCTATGGCAGTAGTAAGATCTCCTAAATATACTTTAAGTAGAAAAAAGTGCATCATTTAAAGAAAATAAGTAGATGAATAATGTAGGACATGAGATGGAGCTGTGGCAAAATTTGTGAAGGTGTGATCAGGGGCAACTTAGTGATCTTTTTTGAGCCTCAGTTTATCTGTAAAAAAATGGGGACAGTGGATTGTTACGATGATTAAATGGGCTAATGTTTAGAAAAGTGCTTGAAACAGTGGTCTATATGTGTGCTACATAAATAGAGAGGGGGGTGCCCAATGACTCAAGTTTGAGAAACTCACAGGACTTATAGTAATGCTCTCTATTAACAGGGATTTGTCCTCTCATATGGGAGTATTCAGTTAATATTTAATCAAATAAATGGGCGGAGAAAATGGAATTGTTATGTTGACTTCCATGGCTCATTGTCAGCTTGTACGATAAAAGGTGCTGTTGTAAGAGCTTGTACGATAAAAGGTGCTATTGTAAGGGAAGATTTTCTCCAGAGAAGTTTTTGGAGGCGGGCTGGCAACCCAGGCACATGCAAGTCATTTGCTGACATTGGAAAAATCCAAGCTATGTGCCAGCCCCAGCCACCACTCACGACCTGCAGCTTGTAGAAAGGTGTGAAGGACACCTGTCTCTCTTCCTCTTGGAATCTTGGCTTGCTGTTCTTCTTTTCCTTCATTTCCTCCCTCCTTCCTGCTTTCCTCCTCTCCTTCCTACTTCTTCCCTCCCTCCCTCCCTTTCTAATAATTGTCTAAGTAATTTGTGGGGCTACATTTCAGTTCTCCCTCCATGACAGAAAGGCAAATACGCTGTGACAAAAAAAATGAGGCTGTTTCAGGGAGCCTTTATGATGGGATTTGGCCTAGATACTGTTCTCAGGAAAGATCATGGTTGCAGTCAATAGTGGCCACTTGACCTTTTGGGAAGCGAAACATTATAAACAACTCCCTTGTCCTATCAGATTCATTCTCTCCCACTTGAGTGTTAGTGGATTTAAACATTCATGAGTCAAATGCCCAAGTCAAAGGGGCTGTTCGATATGAGATCAGACATAAAGGACCCATGTGAGGAGAGCAAGAGAGTTAATAAAGAAAAATATTTCCCTGATATAAAAAAACACTTTAATTTTCATTTATAGAATTATGAGTGGTGTCATGTTCTCCGCTCAGCAGTGCCACTGTTTTATGCATTCTTACAGTTAATAACTTATTCTAGGTATTAAATCTGTCACATTCCTTTTACTTGCTCCTGCAGTGAAGAATTTACAGCAGGAGACCCAGGACTGACCCAGCAACTTGAAAACATAACAGAGATATGAATCCAATTATTCTCCATCTAAATGCTGACACTTACGCCCTATATCGATACGTGACATACGAACCAGAACCAGTCCTATTTAATATCTAACTCATCGTCAAAGTCAATCTGGAAATAAAAGCAAAAGGATTATTTCACACCCACTTTTGGAAGAGTTTCAAAAAAAAAAAAAGAGCAAGAGAGAGAGAGACAGAGGGAGCATGTAAAATGTATTTGAAAAAGTTGCTTAGGAACAAAATATATGCTCCCCCCTTGGTGTGCTGGTCTTTCCTTTGTACCAACTATTTTGCCATGAAAAAGAAAGAGTTACTTTCACAAGTTCATAAAACAAAACAAATCACTTCTGCAGCAGAAATATATCAGTGGTTTGCTGCTCTGGCCTAAGGGTTCTTGCCAAAAGCTCCAATCATTTCTGTTTTTATTCTTTATAAAATCAGCAGCTGGAGCAGTTAAAATGTTTTCCATATAAAAGTGTCACTAGATCAAACAGTGGCCTTGTGAGGGGAAGGGGGTGGCCAGAGGAGATTCTCTTGAAAAAAAAATTCAAAGTTCAGGGGTTGTGGGATAAGTACAAATTACTTTTAGTAGGTGTAAATTGTGGTATTTTAGTGTATCCTTCTACAATGGGGAGAAGTGGAGACATTCTAGGACTGGCTGAAAAGTGATGAATATACAAAGATTATAAATTAGTGCTTCGGCCCAGGAGGAAAGGAGCCCTTTTTCTTGTCCTGAGTGTTGAAGAAAGCAAAAAGAACCAGATTAGGAGACTTTGGCAGCAGGAGAGAACGTGTTCATGGACCATGCTTGAAGCACGCTCACTTTGCTTTGCAAAGATTCAAGTTAAAAGTCAGAGCACAGGATGTTGATGACAAGACCTAGTTACTTACGTTTGATCAAAGCTCCATTCTAAGTGAAGAGAAAAAAATGGAACCTTTCTGGGGGTATGTTTGAATTCAGATGGATGACATGATAACGGAGGGACAGATTATCCAGCAACCCTCAAGAAAAGAATCACTTAACCATCTTTTCACGTTCAATGCATGAATTAGTCTTTGGCCTTTTATTCATTTACATCTATGAGAGACTAATTTCCAGTCTTTCACAGTCACCAAGGGGAACAAAGCCAACACAACCTGAAGCAATCCAGAATCTCCACAATTTGAAGTAGAAACAGAAGAGAAAGGCTCAAAATCAAAACTCAAAACACAGCCGGAACAACCCTCTTCCACCAAACAAATCCTCTATTGGTATATATGCATATTTTTTATCTTTGTATATATGCGTCTTTTAATCCTTAAAGAATATGATTTGTAGGGCACCTGGGTGGCTCAGTTGGTTGGGCGACTGCCTTCAGCTCAGGTAATGATCCTGGAGACCTGGGATCGAGTCCCACATTGGGCTCCCTGCCCGGTGGGAAAGCCCGCTGCTTCTCCCTCTCTCACACCCCCTGCTTGTGTTCCCTCTCTGGCTGTATTTCTCTCTCTCAAGTAAATAAAATCTTAAAAAAAATATATGATTTGTAAAAAACACCAAGATCTGACCAACGGTTACATTTTAGGAGAGCAGTGGCACTGGAGGATCAAAAAGGGTGTCTTTGAATCTTATTTTCTATATCTTCCATCGAACACAGTGCAGAAGATAAGGTAACAAACACGAATGTGCCACTCAGACTTTACTAAGCCTGTTAGTATTCTGTGTTAATATTCTTTCTCCCTTCCTAGAGGGGCTAACCTCACACCTCCCGTGCTACTGGTGGTCTCTAACCCTGGGGTTCGGCCAATTTCCATGGGCCCCCTGATCCTCCAAGGGAAGGGCAGCTGATTTTCACAGACAGCATGTAAACAACCGACGTCCCAAATCCCAGTCTCCTGGTACCAGGCAGCCGGAATCTACCCCACTGACAAGACACCTCCCCTCCTTGCCAGAAAAAACAGAGCGTGTAGACTCACCCTTCTCTGTGCGATCGCGGAGAGTTGGAGAGCCCCAGTCTTCTCTTGCTCCTCCTGGTTATCTGTACGTGAGTTTGCTCTTTGCTCAGGAACTCCAGTTTCTTAACCTGTTCCAGGTGACAATGTAGATTTTGTTTTAAAGCCTGGCACAAGACAGGTGGTCATCCTGATGAGACTCACCTGGCATGGCTGGTGATAACCGCCACAGAAACTCGTCTGCAGAACAATGTTCTTCTCTTTTGTACCCTTCTCAGATCCCCTTTCTACCATCCCCAAAAGCAACTGCTGTTTACATGCTCACATTTTTGCACGTCTAGTACATAAGAATATCTTTCCACCTCACGTATAGAATTGTTGCATGAGTTTTAAAAACTTACGTGAGTGGATTTATTCTCTCTGCAATTGGCTTTTTTGTTTTGATCATTGCATATTTGTGATGGATGTAATGTCGATTTTGGAGTTCACGCGTCTGAGAGGCTCTGTCTTTAATCAAGCACATTTAATCTGTTGACATGGATTGAGGTTATTGATATTATTATTACTATTGCTGTCATTGTGGTTGATGTTGGTGCTTTCAAATCCTCTCTCCTTTTTTGACTTTGCTTGCATTTGTTCACTTTTTTCTGTCTTGGTTTAATGAATTCTCTTCCCCCATCCCCACCCCCGTAATGAATCTTCTTTATCTTATTTTTGGTCTGCTCTTTTAGAAGTAATCCAAAAGCTGCTTTTAGGGGCTACTCTGAAATTTTTAAGTGTGTACTTCCTCGGGCTAGGGTTGTTCATAACATAATCTTACACCGTTCTTACTCTGCCTTCCTCCCTCCTGCTCTCCATGTACTGATGTCTACTATTTTAGTGCCACTCCTCTTTAGTTGGTATTTATTGTTTTGATTGTTGATTGTTTTGCAAGTGTTCAACCACCCTTGCATCCCTGGGATAAAACCCATCTGGTCATGGTGGATAATCTTTTTAATGTATTGTTGGATCCTGTTAGCAAGGATCTTGTTCAGAATCTTGGCATCCGTATTCATCAGTGATATTGGTCTGAAGTTCTCCTTTTTGATGGGGTCTTTGTCTGGTTTGGGGATTAGAGTGATGCTGGCTTCATAGAAAGAGTCTGGAAGTTTTCCTTCCATTTCTATTTTTTGAAAGAGCTTCAGGAGAATAGGTATTATTTCTTCTTTGAATGTTTGGTAGAATTCCCCAGGGAATCTGTCTGGTCCTGGACTCTTGTTTTGGGGGAGGTTTTTGATCACTGTTTCAATCTCATTACTAGATATAGGTCTATTCAGATTGTCAATGTCTTCCTGTTTCAGTCTTGGTGGTTTATAGGTTTCTAGGAATGTATCCATCTCTTCTAGTTGTTAAACATATTGGCATATAATCGTTGATAGTAATTTTTGATGATTGTTTCTATTTCCTTGGTGTTAGTCGTGATCTCTCCCCTTTCATTCGCGATTTTATTAATTTGGGTCTTCTCCCTTTTCTTTTGGATTAATTTGGCCAATGGTTTAAGATCTTATTGATTCTTTCAAAGAACCAGTTTCTAGTTTTGCTGATGCGTTCTACTGTATCTCTAGTTTCTGATTCATTCATCTCTGCTCAAATCCTTATTATTTCCCGCCTTGTGTGGGGGGTTGGTTTAATTTTTTGTTGATTTTCCAGTTCTTTAAGGTGTAATGAGAGTTGGGGTATTCGGGATTTTTCAATTTTTTTGAGTGAGGCTTGGATGGCTATGAATTTCCCCCTTAGGACTGCCTTTGCTGTATCCCATAGGTTTTGGTGTATCTTCATTCTCATTGGTTTCCATGAAGTGTTTCAA
>PITA01009048.1:51932-80440 GCA_004023965.1 Spilogale gracilis
GATTTCTTGGTTGATCCACATATTCTTGAGCAGGATCGTCTTTAGCTTCCAAGTGTTTGATTTTCTCCTGAACTTTTTATGGTGGTTGAGTTCCAGTTTCACGGCATTGTGGTCAGAGAATATGCAGGGAATAATTTCAATCTTCTGGTATCGGTTGAGCCCTGATTTGTGACCTAGTATGTGGTCTATTCTGGAGAAAATTCCATGTGCACTCGAGAAGAATGAGTGTTCTGCTGTTTTAGGGTGAAATGTTCTGAATATATCTATGAGATCCATCTGGTCCAATGTGTCATTCAAGGCTCTTGATTCTTTGTTGATTTTCTGTTTAGATGATCTGTCCATTGCTGAGAGTGGTGTGTTAAGATCTCCTATAATTAATGTATTTGCATCAATATGATTCTTTTTTTTGTTTAACAGTTGGCTTATGTAGTTGGCTGCTCCCATGTTGGGGGCATAAATATTTACAATTGTTAGATCTTCTTGATGTATAGAGCCTTTAAGAATGATGTAGTGTCCTTCTGTGTCTCTGACTACAGTCTTTAGACTAAAATCCAATTTGTCTGATATGAGAATTGCTACCCTGGATTTTTTTTGGTGTCCATTGGCATGAAAGATGGTCTTCTATCCCCTCACTTTCAATATGGAAGTGTCTTTAGATTCAAGATGAGTCTCTTGTAAACAGCATATGGATGGGTCCTGTCATTTTATCCAGTCTGCAACCCTGTGTCTTTTTATTGGAGCATTTAGGCCGTTCACATTGAGAGTGATTATTGATAGATACGTTTGTATTGACATCATGTTGCCTATGGAGTTCATGTTTCTATAGATTACCTCTGTAAATTTCTGTTTTGTGTTGCTCTTGGGTTCATTTCTCCTCTATAGAACCCCTCTTAGCATTTCTTGTAGTGCTGGTTTGGTGGTTGCATAATCTTTTAGACGTTGGCATTCTTGGAAACTCTTTATTTCTCCTTCCATTTTGAAAGTCAACCTTGCTGGATACATTATCCTTGGTTGCATATTTTTGTCATGTAACTTCCTCAATATGTCTTGCCAGCTCTTTCTGGCTTGCCAGGTTTCTGTGGAAAGGTCTGACATTATTCTGATGGTCCTCTCTCTGTAGGTAAGGGATCGCTTTCTCCTAGCTTCCCTTAAGACATATTCTTTGGTTTTATGATTCCAGAATTTTACTATTATGTGCCTAGAGGTTTTTCTGGCCTCATTGATCTTGGGGGGTGTCCTCTCTGCTTCTAGGACATGAACATTTGTTTCATTCCCCAGATTAGGGAAATTTTCATCCATGATTTGTTCAACAATATCTTCTAGGCTTCTCTCTCTCTCAACTCCTTTGGGGATTCCAATAATTCTAATATTGGAGCGTTTCATGGCATCATTTATTTCCCTTATTCTGTTTTCCTGGGATTTTAGCTGTTTGCTCCAAGACTTCTCTTGCTCTTCCTTCTTAATCCATCTGTCTTCTAAATCACTAATACAGTCTTCAGCTTCACTTACTCTGGCTGTTAGCATATTCAAATTAGATTGCATCTCATCTATAGCCTTTCTAACCTCAGCTTTCACTTCTGTTACTATGGCTTCCACTTTGAGACTAATGTTCTTTTCTAAATTAGCCATTTCTTGGACGATTGCTGCCCTGAATTCCATTTCTGTCATACTGTTTATGTTCATTTCTAGTAATTCTATGACCGAGGTTGCAGTCTCGGGGTTCTTCTTCTGTTGGATGTTCCTTCTCCGAGTCATTGTGGTGAGGAGTGGTTGAGGGGGTGTATGGCTAAATATATCAGGCACTATCTAGGTGGATTGGTCGCTGGAAGGTTTTGAAGCAACCAGAATTCACCACCGAAAAGGGAGGAGAAAGAAAAAAGAAAACGGAAGAGAGGAAGCAAGAAAAGAAACCCCTGCCGGAGTGGGGCCTGGTGGTAGGATTTATATGTTACAAAACTGTTACAGGGTAGAGAGAAGGACTATCAAGGGTAAATGAAGAGATCCAAAGGCGAAGCCCAACCTATATGACCCCCAAGACCAGTATTTATATAATACAAAAACAAAGACAATTACACAGACACACTGACAGACTAGAGTGGGAAGATGAGGGCAGACACTCCTTGTGGGCAAGGAATGCGTTTCAGATGCTCCCCAGTTTGTCTTGTTATTATTGTTGGAGGAGCCCACTTTCAAAAGATATAGGAAGATTAGAACTGGTTGTATATAGGGGTAGCATTGAATAGGGATGTGGGATTGACCTGAAGCTTATAACTACATGTACACGTAAAAGAGAGAATAAAGGAAAGAGGAGAGAAGAAAGGGAAAAACAGAGAAAACAAACAGGGAAACAAGAGGCAAAAACAAGAGCAGAAAATATAGGAGTGTGTTTGAAAAAATTTCAAGGTAAAAAAAATGTTATGGGGTGTTGTATTGAGTATCTCATGATAAAAGGGGGTTAAAAATTGAAAGAAAAAAACCATGAGAATGTATTTTTAAGTTTAAAATGGAAGCTTTAAAAGTAAAAATAGAAAAAAGTTTAAAAAAGCAAATAAGGTGGAAAACTGTATCAATAAGGTGTAGGGCTTTTGGTACTTGTAGTCAGTACCAGAAGTTTAATAAATTGCCTTTTCCCCCAATTTGGGGTTTTACAGTTTGAGTGTTGTCCTCCTGAGCTTCTGGCTTGCTTTCTGGGGGCGGGGCCTGCCGCTGTTTTCAGTCGTTTCTACCTGGGCTGCGTTTCTCCACCCCCTTGCTAGAGACTGGTCTCAATGGTAACCAGGTTGTCCTCTCTGTCTTTCAAATAAATAAAATCTTTTAAAAAAGAAAATTGTTTAATATGGATGTTACAAATATAAAGTTCTTTAATTTTATTTATTTATTTTTTTTAGAGTGAGGTGGGGACAGGCAGAGGGAGAGGGAAAGAGAGAATCTTTCTCTCTTTGTGCTGAAGCAGGCTCCCTGCTGAGCACAAAGCCCAACGTGGGGCTGGATCTCACAACCCTAAAACCATGGCCTGGGTTGGATGCTTAACCAACCGAGTCACGCAGGTGCCCTTATTTATTTATTTATTTATTTATTTATTTATTTATTTATTTAAATTAGGCTCTCAGTGGAGGGCTTGAACTCACCACCTTGAGATCAAGACCTGAGCTGAAATCAAGAACTGGATGCTTAACTGACTGAGTTACCCAGGTGTCCCTGTAAAGTTCTTTTAAGTATTACTATTCAAAATTCAATCTTTGCAGTCCACAAAAAAAAAGATGTACTTTCAAATTAAGATTTTCAATTTCCAAAATACCTTCTTTAAAACAGAAAGGAATAAATTCTGATAATGCTATCTGAATGCATTATCTCTCTATATCTCGAGATCTATACATGGAGAGACGGAGAGATTGATTTTAAGTAGTGGCTCACAGGACTGTGGACGAAACCCAGGAACGACATCTCGAGTCAGAAGGGCATCTGTTAACAGAATTCCAGCTCTTTCAGGGAAATTTTTTTTTGTGTTTGTTTTTTTGTTTTGTTTTCTTTAACGGCCTTTAACTGATGGGATGAGCCTCAACTACATTATGAAGGGTTATCTGCTCTACTCAAAGTCTAATAATATAAATGTTATTCTCATCTAAAAAATATCTTCACAGAAACAGCTAGAATAAGTGTTTGACTAAATACCAGGGTACCAGGGCTTACACATAACATTAAGTATGTTAGTCTCTTAGTAGTGCAATCTCTTAATCTTTGAAAATGACTCATTCCCTTTTATTCTTGAGTAACAGTTCAGCTCTTTATGGAATTCTGCTTTGAGAATATTTTCATTCACCCCTGAAGAGACAATTCTTTTTTTTTTTTTTTAAGATTTTATTTATTTATTTGACAGAGAGAAATACAGTGAGAGAGGGAACACAAGTAAGCGGAGGGAGAGAGGGAGAAGCAGGCTTCCCGCTGAGCAGGGAGCCTGATGCGGGGCTCGATCCCCGGTCTCCAGGATCATGACCTGAGCCAAAGGCAGTCACTTAACCAACTGAGCCACCCAGGCGCCCCTGAGGATACAATTCTATTGTCTTTTATCACTGCTGAGAATTCTTTTCTGAACCTGATTGCCATTCCAAGTGATCTATCTTCTCTTTTCAGATTTTCACTTTATTTTGATTTTCTGTAATTTATCTCTGAGTGTACACATGTAGGTTTGTTTTTGTAACTTTCTGGGGATTTTTCCATGCTCCTTTCATCTGAGACTTTGTCCTTCTTCAGTTCTAAAAAGTTTTCCACCTTTAACTAACCAAACTTTGTCTCCCTCATTCTCTATAATTCTCTCTTTTTAACAGTCTTATTGAAGTTTCTTGCTTATCCTATGTCTCTTTTCTTTCATATTTTCCATTTATTTATCTCTCTGTGATGCATTATGGCAATTTTCCTCCATCTGTTTCTTCCCTAATTCTTGCTTTCATGTCTATTTCTGTGGTTTATTGAATTTTAATTTCAGAGGCCATTTTCTTTTATTTTCTAGAAGGTCATTTTTTTTTTTTTCAAATCTGTTTTTTTTTCTAAGAGGTCCTCTTCTTGTGTTATAATTTAAGTTTCTTCTTTTATGGTTTTGAGGATATTTTACATATTTTCTTTCTTTCTTTCTCTCTTTTTTAAGATTTTACTTATTATTTGAGAGAAAGGGAGAGAGAGAGCACAAGCAGAGGGAGCAGCAGGCAGAGGGAGAAGCAGGCTCCCCGCTGAGCAGGGAGCCTGATGCGAGGCTCGATCCCAGGACCCTAAGGTCATGACCTGAGCCAAAGGCAGACACTTCACCAACTGAGCCACTCAGGCGCCACTCACATATTTACTGTCAAGTATTTTTCAGAACAAGCTATTATTTATAGTTTAGGATGTGTTCATCTGTTTGTTCTGCCTGCTAATTCTTCCTCTGGGACTTTGTTTCTTTGGGTGATTTATAATCCTCAACTAGTAGCTCATACCTTTCCTTTGCATTTGCCTCTGCCTGACATTATGAGTTGCACTCATTTCAAACTAATTTTCATGTTAATTTCCTGGGTATAAATGAGCACTACATGGGTCGTATGAATGAGAACCACACACACGTATAGCATGGCATGGGATTCTTATTTCTCCAAAGTGAATCTTTTCTCTCTCACCGTTCTCAATAGCCAGTATCTTTGCTCTCTAGATAGTGATTATACATTTTCTAGTTCTTGTTTCATGGATGGAAAAGTCAGTCCTCATTCCTGGTTTTAAGCAGGTATTTCATTTCCAGCTTCCCATGTGGGTGGGCCTAACCCATGAACTCTCTGCCAGCCATGGGCTTTGCAGCTCTGGGTTCCTGCCCAGACATGCTCTGATTGTCTCGGATTCTTCTTAGTCTTCCTCCTTCTGCAACTTCTCAGTCTCTGGGTTCACTCCTTCTCACAGTTACTTGGAGTATGTGTTGTCTGTCTTAAAACTGACTAAAGGAAATATTTTTGCTAAATCGTATCTAGCTTATTTTGCCAAATTGGTTAGCAGTCCACAGTGTATTACTGTTATTTTTTAAGTAGATGTTTTAAAAACTACCAGAAGTCAGTTAGAGGATAGTCATCCCTTCCTGCTGCCTAGTGCTTTGGCTTTGGTCCTGGGCCTAGCTCATTCTGTTTTTCTCTCTGTCTAAAAGCAGAGATTCGTTGTTCTGCATTTGAAAGGTTTCTCAAAGCCTCTCAGCACTTCCAGCGCCAGAAGTGGACCCCTCAACATCCTGTTCATAAACTTTTCTAATTGCCAAAGTCAGCTGCTGTTGTTTCCAGTTAAGAAGTATAAAACTGCTACAACCCGTTATTTTTTATACTGAGAGAAAAGTGGTTTTATATTCACAGTTGCATCGTAAACATAGTTGGAATTTTATAAGAACATAATCCCCGTCATCACAGAGGGGTACCTGTGCCCCCTCTGGATGCATAAAACCAAGCTAAAACTTCTACTGAATCTCTGTGGCTAGAAATTTGCCTCTGTAAAAATAGCTATTTTATCCAGATCCCTTTTTTAAAAAGTAGGAGGTTGATGATAAATATGACATAAAAGATAAGAATTGCATTTTCAATTAATGGAATCATAAACATTCATCTTTTTGCTATCTTGTCCTCCTTCAAACATGTCTTCACGTAATTGCAAACCATTAACAGGAAATCCACTCTGACTTCATCTTTCCGAGGACTTTCACCATCTTTTATTAACATTATGATCAAACATTTTATATGTTTTATTTTTATTTAATTAATTTAGTATTTGAATACAGTTGACATGCAATGTTATGTAAGTTCCAGGAGTAAGCACAGTGATGTAAGTTCTCTATATCTCACACTTTGCTCACCTCAAGCATAGCTCCCATCTGTCACCATACAACACTGTTACAATACCACTGGCTATATTCCCTAGGCTCTACCTGTCATCCCTCTGACTTATTTATTCCATAACTTGAAGCAGTACCTCCCACCCCCACCCCCATTCTGTCCATCCTCCTACCCTTCTCAGCTCTGACCACCATCACTTTGTTCTCTGTATTTATGGGTCTGATTCTGCTTTTTGTTTGTCAAATGTATCTGATTAGCATTGCCAACTTCCAGGATTTATGAAAAGTAGTTCCAGAAAACAGAGAAGAAATATGGAAGTGTACTCACTTAACCTGATTTGATTCCATATTTACTGAGCATCTCTGTGTTACAAGAACAGTGCTAGAGAGTACACTGGGGCAGAGAAAGGTACCCCCTGGATTCTTGGAGCTTGCAGTTTCTTGGGGAGCAGACCAAACACTGACCCTCCCCAAAAGCCACACAATTAAGCAATAAATTTTAACCATGTTAAGTGTAATGAAGGAGGGAGCCATGGTGCAATATGTGTCTGTGCTAGGTGAACTCGATCTAGTCAGAGAGGCTGGGAAAGGCTTCTCTAGGAAGGGACACCTGAGTTGGCAGCTGAAGGGTGAAACCGGGAAAAATAGTAAGTAGGTACCTGGCAGGGAAACCAGTGATGAATGGGAACATGCTCAAATAAGGAGCTGAAAGAACCAGAAAGTGTCTCAAGCTAAGAACACCAACCTGTAGTGAGACATGGCTAGAGAGATAGTCAGGATCAAGCCCTGGGAAGGAGTTGTGGAATTTTCTGAATGACTCAGATGTGTAAGCCCCTTAATGTCTGTGCATGTGCACTGTGAAAAGCACGGGGAATAGACTGATGAGGGCAAAAGTGGATGTAGGGAGAAGATTCTAGAGGCTACTGCTTGGACTAATTACCTTAGACAAGGGTGTCACCTTAACTACCAACTTGGCTTAAAAGAAAGTTCATGCCTCCCAACTCGGGATTGTAGGCTTTTTAAACTGATCCAATTGTTTTACAGGGCACAGACTCAAGTACACAAGCTCTGTGAGAACGTGAGGTCTAATGGAAGTTACGCTGGTTCCACTCCATCTCAATGAGGGACACCAAGTAACCTTCTT
The DNA here is from genome assembly GCA_004023965.1 of Spilogale gracilis. Taxonomy (NCBI): domain Eukaryota; kingdom Metazoa; phylum Chordata; class Mammalia; order Carnivora; family Mephitidae; genus Spilogale; species Spilogale gracilis. The sequence goes on from PITA01009048.1 coordinate 59,405, forward strand.
GAATTAGGCTGTCTCTACTGACTGTCTTTACCTGTTAACGACCATGCACCAGGCTCTTTTGCTGACCTGGGTAGACCTTGCACTTGCACAGGTCTGACACTGTTTTACCTTCACCTTCACATCTATCGAGGGGAATGCTCACTAGCCAATTCACCTGTCTTTGTTCTAAAGGACCACAGAGGTTTATCATCAATGAATGGAGAACTCTGTAAGTGGGTGAGAGCGTGCTCTGTTCTGTGAGAGACTATTGGTTATAAAAGCCATCAGCATTATCTATGCTACTAAGAAAAAGAAATGCTGCATATTAAACTATTATGTTACTTTCTCATTACTTAGGATTTTACTATTACACTTATCGCGAGGGCTTTTAGATGTCTTTACACGCCTAGATTTCTTTCCCAGTTCCTCTGGCATTGACAGTATAATTTTGAGGCACATTACACAATCCTCAGTCTTTGCCAGCACTTCCTATTTGACAAGACTTGGTTATTTAATCTTTAAGTCACATGACGCTATCACATCAGCTTTTTTACCCTGTGTAAAATTTCTTTGATCTATGCTTGGGATTTGTTAGTTTCTCTTGTATACATTACTTGCCCCATGATGGTCCTTTTATGCTTATGTTGAATAGAATGAATCATAGTTCAGGTACCTGGGGTGACCATCCTTTCCTAGCTCCTCTATTCTCAAGAAAATGGAAATTTGGTCATTACTCCAGTGGCAATCATTCACCTCACTAACATCATTGCTCTGCTTCTGTGCTGTTCATATTTGTAATAACTTTGTTTCAAAGCTGAATCGTGGTGTAATCTTTGGAAAGATATTTTATTCTTTTTAAAGATTTTTATTTATTTGTGTGAGAGAGAGATAGCGAGAGAGCACACAAATGGTGGGGAAGGAGAGGGAGAATCAGGCTCTCAGCTGAGCAGAAAGCCCCATGTGGGGCTCAATCCCAGGACCCTGGGATCATGATCTGAGCCAAAGGAGGATGCTTAAGCCACTGAGTCACACAGGTGCGCCATCTTTTTGAAGCTATTTTAAAGTTCAATGGAGCAGTCTCAAGATTGCACATACTTCATGGGAGGTGTCGCTAAGATGAACAGCAGTGACCACATCTGTGTAGGCACAGGGGATGACCATAGTCATGGCTGCCTTCTGGCCAACAGGGATTTTTAAGATCTCAGTGATTTTTTTAAATTAATAAACATAGTTGTTAGAAAATTCTTAGGTTGACAGCAAAATTGAGCTGAAGGTTTAGAGTGCCCATGTACCTGCTGGTCTTACACACACTCAGCTTTCCTGGCTAGTGACAATGACACCTGTTGTGGTTGATAAGCCCATCATTATCATTGCCATTATCACCCAAAGTCCAAAGTTCACATTAGGGTTTATGCTTGGTATCCTACATTCTCTGGGTTTGAACAAATGTATTATGGCATGCATCCACCACTATAATATTATTATACAGAATAGTTTTATTGCCCTGCCATTCTCTGTGTTCTACCTATTCATCCTTCCTTATTCCTGAAGCCCTGCTAGTCTTTGTACTATCTGATTACTTTTGCTTTTGCCTTTTCCAGGATGACAGAGCTTAAACCATAGAGTATGAGGTCTTTTCAGACTGGCTTCTTCCAACTAGTAATATGTACTTATTTTCTTCGTCTTTTTATGGCTCCATAAAAAAGTGCTGAATAATAATCCGTTATTTGGATATACCACAGTTTATGTATCCACTTGCCTACTGAAGGATATGGTGGTTTCTCTGAAGTTTTGACAATTACAGAGTTGCTGCAAACATTTGTGAAGAGGTTTTTGTATGAATATAGGTTTCTGATTCAATATAGGTTTCTGATTCATTTAGATAAATACCAAGGAACTTGATTGCTGAAATGTACGGTAAGAGTGTGTTTAGTTCTGTAAACTGTCTTCCAAAGTGGCTGTACCATTTTGCATCTCCACCAGCAATGAATGAGAATTTCTGTTGCTTTATATCATTGTAAGCATTTGGTGTTGTCAGTGTTCTGGATTTTGGTTATTCTCATGGGTGTGTAGTAGTATCTTGTTGTTTTACTTTACAATTCCCTAATTGATATATAATGTTGGAAATATTTTCATATGCTTATTTACCATCTGAGTGTTTTTTGGTGAGATGTCAGTTAAGGTTTTTGGCCCATTTTTTGACTACATTGTTCGTCTTCACATTGTTGAGTTTTAAGAGTTCTTTGTATATTTTGGATAAAATAATAGTTCTTTATCCGTGTCTTCTGCAAATATTTTCTCCAGTCTGTGGCTTGTCTTATTATTCTCTTGAATATTCTGCTGATCTTAAGACATAATTTCAAGTATGTAACAGTGTGAAAAAAATGTGCATTCTTCGAATCAGTTGAGTATAGCAGTTAATGTAGTTAATGCAAAAGTCCTAATTATCAAGGAGGGCTCAGGTTTGGGTTTATCATGGAAAATAGAAGATACAAGGCTGAGTATAATAGCAGTTTGATCCCCAAAAGCAAAAGTCTGGCATGACGAGTCAAATTTAATAGGGAGAGAAGTAACAGGAATAACAGTAAAATCCTATACTTAGGTACAAATAAAACAAAACTGTAACAGTATAAACTGAAGCAGACTTGATTTACCAAGCATTTGGTCATACTGAAAATTGCCTGTAAGTTCAAAATGTGAGGTAACTCTAAGAAAAAAGACACATAGAGAGTTGCTTCTTATGTCGTTATCAGAAGTCACAAAAGAGACAACATTTTCATTGAATTGAAGATAACTTAAAATTCCATAATTTCCCATAAAGAACAGCAATGTATTCAGTGGCAAGGCTAAGCAATGATAAAAAAAAAAAACACACACCTTTAAACTCTTGAACCACAGTTAGACCATACTCTAAGAACTATTAAATTTATGACTCATGAGTGTCTAGATTTCTGTTTCTCATCTCATGTTTACTCTGGCTGGGTAGGGAGTATCCCATTTTATTTATTTCTGCTGAAATGTGTAGTAATATTAGTGTAAGTGAAATGCCTTTGTGATGTAGTTTCACTGTAATCTTGGACTGGATTAATATAAGAATAATGTGCACAGGGCAGGTGGGGGTCCTATACTCTACTATGCTGGACGTTCTACATCTGGATCATTCAGTCCAATACTATGGGACACATTTACAAGGCACTGTTAACAAACATGTAGAGGGGATTGTTAATAACAAGGAATTAGCCCTGATGACACAACTCCTTGTTCTATTAAGAACGGGGATACTTAGCTTGGAGAAGTGACTTGAAAGCTCTCTGCAAATATGGAAAGAGTTGTCATGTTGAAGATGAATTAGATTCCCTCTGAAGTCAACACAATTCTCCAAGTGTGGTCAACTAGTATGGAGCTAGGTGGGAAGGTAACTTCCCCTTTTCTTGGGGACTGGAATTATAACCAAGGGTTGATGTTGCATTAGTAGTAGAGATAGCACGTGATTGACTCATATTACAGTTTCAATCAGTGTAAAGTCCAGTTCTTTCCCCCAGATCTGTGCTTAGAATAAATCACCCTAAATCTGTGCATGCAGAGTTAAATTCTGAACCTTACTGATAAGCTGTACATTTTTCCTTATCCAATGAAAATTTATTAGCTTTGTTCTTCACATGCTGTTTACTGAGGATTTTTTGGGTAACATTAATGGTCTGAATTTGCTCTTGTATTAAGTTTCTGTAATCCACAAATGAGATTTGACTGTTCTGCACTTCGTCCAAGATGTTAAAGAAAAATGTTGGATAAGATGGGAATAAGTGCAAATTAGTGAAAGATTCAACTCAAAGCTCCCTCTAATTGATACAATTCACAAAGCAATGTTACTCTTTGTTGTTTTCCCACTAGAATGTCACAAAACTAAGACATACTGTCTTTATGGCTTTTCTTTAAAAACAGGTGAACAGTATGATTGGCAAATGAAATTAGCTTTGCTTATTATAAATTAGTCTTAGAGCAACCATGCTGGCTGACAGTAATCATTTCTGAAATGCATCCAAGTTATTTAGATATCATAAATTGTTTTCTCTTGTTAGAGATCACTATCAAATGAGGCTTATGATTTTAAATTTCTGAAATATATCTTTATCCTCTTTTTGAAAATTGGCACCTTTTTCTATTAGCTACTTTACTGTCTTTCCTCTCATTTTCCAGGATTCCTCCAAAATCTCTGACAGACTTTGCACGAATACAACTGCGGGATCTTTCCATTACTATAGCTTAAGCACCCACATTCATCCAAAACATCATGATCCTCATTGATGTTTTAATTATGATTAAATGATTAATGATCATTAATGATTGATTAATCAATAATCATTGATTAATGATTAATGATCCCAGTAATCATTCATGGGGGTTACTTTGTAGAGTCCGTGTATAAAATAAAAATTGAGTAGAGCTGGAGGTACTCCTCTTCAGTTGCCCAAAGAGGAAAGGATTTTGGTATATAATTCTGTGTGTATATGATACAAGCAGATACACAGCATAACATAGTTCACTGTAATCTACATATGTGTAACATATATAGTAATACATGGCGTAAAGACCATCTACAAAAACTACAGTGCACACGCCATGAGGACACACGGGACAGAAACTCACTAAAGAGAAATAAATTCTGGGGTTTCCTGTTTGGCAGACTACAGAGTCTGAAGTGAACTCAGTGAATGAATGTGAAGAGATTTGCAATTTTTCTGATTCTCAGTCTCTATAAGTTGTATTCCCATATAAAATAAAATACCCCTTAATGTTTTCTCAGTGGAGCTTGCTCTGTAGTTTGGGCTTTGTTTCTCCTCAACCATGCCTTATTCTGCTCTGGGGGAAAGACACCCCCACCCCAATCCCAAAGGGCGGAAAGTCAGAAAATTTGGTAACTAACCCTGAGTCAGAAAAGAATTCTGCCTGTCATTTGTAGCCGATTTTATTTCCTGCTGTATTTCCCCTTAAATCTGTTAAGAATTATCATATGAAGGCCTCATTATTTGGGTATCATGTTGGTTTCTTCTTGACATCACCTAATTAATGTGTTATTCACACTCCAAATCCCTTCTATTAAAAGAAATTCTGTCTTGCTGGAAGATAATATGAAAGAAGAACCTGGATCCCCAATCTCTTAAGGTTCCTGGTGGTGGGGATAAGTGATATTAAAAAAAAAAAAATCCTGAAATTTTTGTTCCTAGGAAAAAAAAAAGTGCTAGAAACTTAATAGATTCAGAGGAAGAGAGCCTCATATCATAATGTCAACTCTTTGGGCAGAGAAATTTGAAACCTTTAGGGATGGCACGGATCATTCGGATCATTCAGATATGCATTTTCTCATCACCCCGCTCCCACTAGAGCCCTTGAGAATACAGTCTTTAAAACCAAAGCCAACCTTTTTGCATATTCTCTGTTTGCTCACCCAATTCTTATGCAAGCACAAAACAAAGAATGCGGGTCTGCCCACCTTGAAAGCTGTCCCTGAGACACAAAACAATATTCTATAGAGTAAAACACGGAGAGGGCTGGTGAACACTACACCAACCTCAGTGTTGGTTTGAGACTCATTTGATCTCCTTTGGTAAATAAGATACAGTGAAATGAAGGCCAATTTCATTGGGAGGTGGGGGCATAGGGTGGCTTTGGAGGAGGAGAGCGTGTGTGGGTAAATCATCACTTTAAAGGATCAGTACAGTGGGAAAGAGGTAATAGAGAAAAACCTGCTGTGAAGTTTTTCATTTCTGTGATTCTTTAACAATTTACAAAAGCAATGGCACGTAAGTCAAGTTTTCTTTTCGTTGGGGAGTCATAAATAAAATAGTGGTGTAATCCAAGGACAGATGAAAAAAAGAGACTTCAGGTATTTAATTCTTATTTACCTGTTTCTCCATTATGTAGGACTCCTGGGCAGGTGAGAAGGCTACAGAAGACAGTAACTCATTAGGCTGCCCTGCCTGCCAGAGCCTTCCACCTTCTGAGCCTGCTGCCCTACTTTACCGCTTTCAAGCTACCAGAGAAGGTTGTGAAAGGGTCTTCAGGAAAAAAAAAGAAAGTGGTGAGTCTTTTGCCAGATTTACTCTCAGGGTTTGCCCATCTCTCTGATGGATAGTGCTTTCCACAGTTTAGATCACCATGGTCTCCAGAGAGCCTGTGCTTTTGTGTGGGAAACTTCTAGAAGTTTCCACTGAGGTGAAGGCTGGAAGTTAGGTACAGGGATAGTGCTTCACCTGGCCTCCCTGCAGCCTAAGAGGCATGAGGAGCACTGACTCGTGGAGAGGCCATTTTTTTTCCCACCTTCTGTGCTGGGACCTTGTCTGTATGGCTGACAATTTCTTTCTGCTTATATCACCCTCCCTCCCCCAAGGCTCTAGTCAGTGCAGAATGAATGCTCTGTGCTGGTACTTTAGCAGCATGCATGGAACACACTAAGGAAGAACATGATCTGGTGAAAAGGAAAGATTAGGCTGGTGGACTCTGCAGAAAAGGACAGGTGACTGACATCTCTAGATATCTCTAGAACTTAGAGAAGGACAAGCACTCCTAGGAAGTTGTGGGTCCCACTCTTGTGAAGTGCAAATCTAAATCTGTCCCCATCTGAAAAGAGACCATTACTCCTCTAGTTGGTCTTTCTGAAATGCTTCAGAAAATGAACTTCCCAGCATTTCTCTCCACAGAATCCTTTCCGAATAAACATACCATACAGAGAAATCATAATTTATGTTTTTGTCTTTGACTGAGCCCTTAAATGCTTTGATTGAAAAGCAATGATAACTTATTGGATAAGCAATTGCTAAAGGAGATTTTCCAGTGATGTTAGTAATACATTTTCAAACCATAATTTGATATGTATTGTTAAAATCAAATGCAATGTCTTAACACTGTCATATTTTCTAAATGCTCTCAGTATTACATATTTTTTTTAAGATTTACTTATTTGAGAGAGAGAGAGAGAGAGAGAGAGAGAGAGAACGTGTGTGCAAAAGCAGGATGGGCAGATGGAGAGGGAGAGAGCGTCTCAAGTAGATTCCTTGTGGAGCTTAGAGCACAATGTGGGGCTCAATCTCACAACCATGAGATCACAACCTGAGCCCCAACCAAGAGTTGGTCACTCAGCCAACTGTGCCATCCAGGTGCCCCTCAGTAATACCTAATATCTTGTTACAGCAGAAGATTTTTATCTTTTCATAACTCACCACTCTTCGGGTGACACAAAGCACAGAACTATCACTTGCCTGAGATAATTCAGTGTAGAAATAAGTCTAAATAGTACATTTCAGCATTAAAACTAAAGCATGAATATGGATCAATGAAAGAATGTGTAAGAATGTAGATGGCTTTGAAAGCCATGGTCTTGTCATGTGCCTTAATCCCAATGATGAGAAAACACAATCATGAATCTCATGGTCAAGTTATAGTTTTTCACATCAACCACCTAATGCCCCAAGTCACCAGGAAAATGGGAGCATACAGTAATGCGCATGGCAAGATAATCTCCACACAAAACCCAGGAGAAATTTGTCTGAGTAAAAATGGCACGAGTTTTCTGTCTAAATAAAACAGAAACTATTTGGATAATTCTTAATCTATACTTAGAATCTGAGAAGAGAGCCCTCCCATTATCACTCTCCTTCACCTGGATGGAGAGCGAGGAAGTAACTATCACCAGACAACTGTGATAAGACAAAATAACTGCTATTTGAATCTAAATGTAGCAGATTGGCTGTCAGTACTGTGGGACGGGGACCTGTCAGATTGGGGCTCAGGTGAGACAAGTGAGGCAGCAAGGGAGGCAAAGTTCAAGTGCACTGGCAGCCCCAAGAGGGACTATAATCCTGAGTTTTCTCCCTCCCCTCAGTCCCGGGACCAGCAGAGAAATATCAGTTCCATGTGTTTGGTGCATTATGGTGGGGAAGACTGATGGTATATGGGGGATAGGAAAAGTAAAACAGAGCACCACCATGGAAATTAATTATTCTATATTACCTTGCACTCACGTCAAATTTCTTTCTCCACCGTGTTAAAAAAAAAGTCTCGGGGCACTTGGGTGGCTCAGTTGGTTGAGCGACTGCCTTCGGCTCAGGTCATGATCCCGGAGACCGGGGATCGAGTCCCACATCGGGCTCCCTGCTCGGCGGGAAGCCTGCTTCTCCCTCTCTCGCTCCCCCTGCTTGTGTTCCCTCTCTGGCTGTGTTTCTCTCTGTCAAAAAAAAAAAAAAAAAAAATCTCAGTTCAAAGCAAGAAAATGTTTGAGAAAAACAACATAATGTTCTTTTGGGAGAGGGAATGCAGAAGAAGAATTTATGACATGGCTGAACTTTCTTCCAAAGGACTAGCTTTTTTTTTTTTTTTTGGTGAACATTTCCCTAACGGTCGCATATCATGGATTGAGAACAATATTGCAGATAGACAGCTTCCATATCTGCTCTGCTTTATAAGCAGGTCTCTTCCTTAAAAAAAAAAAAGAAGATTTTTGGAGCAATTAAAAATTTCTTCCTTAAAGTCAAACAAGTTTGGAGTATGAATTGATCAAGGATCTCCTCAATGTCTTTCCAACAGCCTAAGAAGAAAAAAGTCAGCTATGGATTATTTAATAGTGGGAGGTTGATGGGAAATCTTTGAGGACCTTCTGAAGGTGAAAAAACGTTTTCTTGCAAAACAGCTGGCTTTGCAGTCCCCAACTGCACCTGCAGCATTATATGGAGCTCTGTCCGCTCAAATGCTTTGCAGCCATAATTCTCTCTCGTCAGCACGCCGGCCACACTGTCCCTGCGGCACGAAGAACGCAGGCCTGAGTTTACAGATGCTCTCAGCATTTTCCTTTCCTTGCCTTTCCTTTCTTCATTCCTTCTCTGGGGGACTATGCTTACCCTTAAACCAAGGACTGTCTGCTTTTCTTGAGAGAAGCAATCATGTTGGCTGGTTTTTCGGTTTTGCTTTGTTTCCAGGTTTAGCTTCAGTTCAGTTAGAATAGTTATCTCTGATAGAACTTCCTTAAAATAAATAATGAATTGGTGATCGCAAACATTTCCAGGCAACTTTCTTGCTATCAGTTTGCCAATTTCCTTTTTAATGAGGTTTACAAAGATTTTTTGCTTCCTGCCAAGTCAGGTAGAGCTAACTTTGAATCTCCTCCCTATTTCAGTGAGCCCAAGGCGAATGATAGATGCTGCAACTATGTATAAGCAAACTGTTTCAATGTCAAAGGTTCAATACAAAGGGGAAGGGATGTGCTGATGGCAGCAGTAATTCACATTTCCAAGGACGCTTGCCATCTCTTCTCTGCAGACAGATTTCTTCGGAGCCACTGGTGGAAACCTCCCAGGGAGATGCGGCTTTATTCCCTCATGGCAGACAGGAGGATGCTGTGAGGAGGCTGATGCCACCTGGCAGGAATGGTCGCACAGACTGCTGGAGAGGCACAGATTGGAACCCAGGCCTCATCAGAGGGCAGCTGTGACAGTTGCATATTTCAAAAGTGTTCCGCAGATTTCACCAAGGGGTCTTTTAAATAATTAGAAAGTCTCCCTGGATTTCACCAACCTTTCATTTAGAGTGAACATCTCTTCTTTGAAAATCAAAGTGCCATTTGCCTATTTTAGGCAGGACCTTGCAGCCGGATTTTCAAAGATCTGCAGTTGAGGCTGTTTTTGAATGGAATAAACTGCTGTTGGTAGTGGTTTTTGGTAAAGTAACAAAAAGGAAAACAAACCCCCAAATCTGGGCACTTGGGCAACTTCACAACTAAAGGAAAATAGAAGTTCAACGATATTACCTTTGAAGACATTCGCCTGCATGATCAATTTTCTTAAATCACTTAGAATCTTACCAACCAACTGGAGTATTCCTTGTGTACTGACCACGATGTTAGCAAATGAAAGGGTGGTGATCACAGAAGGTGTATGGCTTTTGGAAACCCAGTGGAAAAAGTGAGAACTATCCATCTTTGTTGTTAACTTCTTCAGCTGTCCTGTTCCAGAGTTGGTTTCTGGAATCCGGGTTGATTTGCCATTGAGAGAGATCAGTGGGGGCAGAGGAGAGGAGAGTGCACCTGGGTGGTGCAGTTGTTTGGGCCTCTGACTTTGGATTTTGGCTCAGGCCCTGGTCTCAGGGTTCTGGGATCGAGCCCCATGCCCGGCTCCTCACACAGCAGGGATTCTGCTTGAGATCCTCTCTCTCCTTCTCCCTCTGCCTCTCCCTTTGCTCATGCACACTCTCAAATAAATAAATAAATCTTTAGGGGAAAAAAAAGACCAGTGGGGATGGGGCTTCCGGCCATAGAATCCCAGATGGTACAGAAACTTGAAGTGTCCAGTCTCTCTTTCTACCTCCATGTAAGTATCTCGGAAAGATGACATCAAGTACGGGCTCTGAGACTTACTACGGGGTAAGAATATCTATCCCTTTGCTCCAATAATTTTGTTTTTGCCACACTTGGGTCCAGGTCTTTGGAACTTGAAGTTTACCAATTGAGGGGCCTTACTGAAGCAAAATGCTACAGTATTATGAATAAAAAAATTCAGTCCAGAGCCTTGTGATTGTAAGGCTTATGCTTCAATACCTTCACAGTAAATCCCCCTGAGACTATTTTGCACAAATGCACAAGCCCCACGTCCAGCCTGCAGTGCAGTGAGCAGGCCAATGTTTGCGTTATTGAGAATGAGAACAGGGTTTTGTCTGCTGAGATTCCTAAGGGAGCCAGGGAAGCAGTAAAGCTCCTTCACCATGGAACTAAGGTCCGATGCCAACTGAGTCAACTTTTAGGGAAATGTAGAGTTGCTGATCAGTAAGGAACAGGTTAGATGACTAGAGGGGTGCCTGGTTGGCTCAGTCGGTTAAGCGTCCTACTCTTGATTTCAGCTCAGGTCATGATCCCAGGGTCCTGAGATGGCGCCCCACCTCAGTCTCGGTGCTGGGCATGGCATCTGCTTGAGGTTCTCCCTCTCCCTCTGCCCCACTCCCACTACTCATGCCTGCTCTCTCTCTGTCTCAGTTAAATAAAACTTTAAAAAATAAAAAAGAAGCGGCAACTAGACTTTTATTCCTTGTCCTACAGTCTCTACAAAATGCAGAATTTAAAAAGGCTGCAAAGCCAAAGAAAGAGATAGTTCTGAAAGGACATTTGACTCTTTTGAAACCAGCTGTCTGATTTTCCTGTGCACCAACCAGCCACCCCAAGCCGAAAGGGCAATTCCCACTTTTAGCTACAAGGCTGTGACCTGAGTTTGAAGCAGATAGTTAAACTTGATCATTACAGGTTGACAGCGTATCTGTGACTACTCCTGTGGCTACTGCCGAAGAATGCATTCTCCACAGGAGAAACACGAGGGCCTAGCGCCAGGCAAGGGAGTCAGTTTCCAGCGGGGTGATGCCAAATCCATGCAGGGTATGATAGGCACACGCACAGTCTTAATCAGTTCAAAAACACTAGATCCGGAGTCCTCAGCTGAAGTTGACTCATGGTTCAAAAGTGGTAGAAATCTCTCGTAGAACTGGGCAATATAGAGGACATTAAACTCCTATCAGGGAGGGTTCAGTACCAAGCTATCATGTCTAAGAAGAAGTTCTATCCACCAGATGGCTGGTGGAATCTGAGGGCTCCGTGGAATTTGCCGGGCTGATGTTTTCATTCCTTTCTTCCACACTCTTGTTCCTTTGCTTCCTCTTAGGGGTCTACTTTTACACAAATCTCTCTGAATCTCCTGCTCTCTCTCATGCCATAAATACTCAGTGAAATAGGTGTGTAAAGATTCCTTTTCTTTTATATGTTTTCCTAGAAGAATACAACCCATGAGGATAGTATCATGGCTCCAAACGTGAATACCATATTTCACTAAATACCATATTTCATCACTTGAGAGTAGACAAGGCCAATACATATTGGCCAGACTTAAAAATAGGACCAGGGCCATATGGGTGAGCAAGGGAAATTAAATTAACACTCTTATAACTGTAGAATGCTGTGAGGGGTAAGGCTAGCTGATGTCAGAAGCCGGCCAGCGCTGAGATTAGCCAGCAATCTACCAACACTGACGAGCCCTAGGAACAAAGTTGAGTTTCACCAAAATGAAGGACTAGAATTAAGACCAGAGAAGACAGGAGTTGGACGAGGTCTTTCTGCACCTGTAGGATCCTGCTTACCTCACAGAATTGTTATGAGGATTAGTTGAGATTATTGATAGGGCTTCTTAACTGACGTATAATGGACATACATTGTCAGTTTCAGATATAATGTATGCATAGCGGACAAAGGTTAGATATTATGATTGTCTTTCATAAACTCTAAGTCCTTACTTAAAATTTAAACATTCTATCTAAAGCTGAGACATGTTTAAAAGGTTATGGGGAGAGGGCTAGGAGAAGAAATGTCCTTAAACTTGAATTCCATTGTGATACTGATTTCTTCAAAACAAAAGTTCCCTTGCCTACGGACAGGGTCAATGAGAAAACTTTTGCTGTGGGTGGCAGGTGGATTTGGGTGATGAACAAGGTGAATTAAGCAGTGAGTTCCACAATTTGTTTAGATTTGGATCTCATATATGGGCTGCTTGTGATGAATTCTTTGATCCCTTTCAAGGAGATATGAAGGACTCAGAGCAGGTATTTTACTAGTAGAGGGCTAATTTGTAGCCCTGTCTGCCTTAACCTACAAGTATGGAGTAGTCACAAAGAAGTCCAAGTAATTAAAATCAAACAAAATAATTTCCCTTTTCAAAAGCAGATTTTCTCTCAATGAGAGACTGTCATATGAACCTTTGTTGGGCTCAGGTAAAGAATATATAAAGGGCTTTGATGTCATCTGTCTACTTACCCACACATCTATCCACTCAATAAACATTTATTGAGCAACTGCTACATCCCAAGTTCTAAGCAATAGTTGGGAAGTACGAAAATCAATGAGGTATGATTCTCATCCTTTGTTACCCTCATAAAGTACCTAGTTTTTATTGTTGTTGTTTTAAAGATTATTTATTTATTTGAGAGAGAGAGCACAAGTGGAGAGAGAGGGAGAAGCAGACTCCCTAATGAGTATGGAGTCCAACACGGGGCTCAATCCCAGGACCCCGAGATCATGACATAAGCCACAATCAAGAGCTTTGACTCTGAATCATCCAGGTACCCCACCAAGTACCCAGTTTTCCTGGGACCTTCACCACCACTGTAGTGAAGGCAGTGGGAAGGAACACATAAGTTACTATGTGAGCACAGAGTAACCAGACAAGTCACACAATGCCAGACCCCATTAGGGCTGTCAGCTTTTGCCTGATGCAACAGACACACTCAGTAGGGTGTTAATAAATGGTGTCACATGTGATGGAAGGTTTGACTTCGGATGTGAGCCTTGTTGCAAAAAGAAATGTAGTCACGTCACGTATGCTCACATATATGCAAACATACCCATGGTGTGAGAACGGGGCGGGGGGGAGCAAAAACAGAGAGAGACACAGAATGCACCTTGTACATTCATCCTCTTCCTTTCGATCTACAAGTCGACAGTAGAGAGAGCTAGTGAGTGAAACTCTGTTCCCTTAGCATGACTGTTCAGGTAGTGCAAGCATCTCCCATTAAAAGTGTCTTAAATTCTGCTCTGAGTGTCCTGGTCTACCTCTAATGGGCAGTAGAAAGTTTTACATGGGGCAGGCATTTCATTGTTTATACCACACAACTTCTCTCTGTTCCGTGGACTTAGGGTCTACCAGCTGTCTCAAAACTGTATGGAGTAAGCTAGGGGTGTGTGTGTGTGTTGGGAGGTAGGTGGGTAGATGTGTAATTGAGGGTTTTTCTTTTTTTAATACCACAGATGGTGTGTCAGTGGCTCTTGGAATCAACTTAGGGAGTTAAAACCAGAAATTTAAAAAATCCAATAGAAAATAAAGGAAAAAAATTGGTGTATAAGTGCATGTTGTAAGTCTAACTATTATTTTTTTGTGAAATTTTTATTTCAGTTTTAGGACTCGAGGTATGTGTGTGTGTGTGTGTGTGTGTGTGTGTGTGTGTGTGTGTATGTGTGTGTGTACATGCACTGGATTGTGATACAATGTATTTCTTACTCGGTCAAGCTAAAAACAAATTGAAAGCCCCCAGTGTTGAAGCATCCTGGTATGTTCCCCCACACAGGTCTGGTTTTGACTGCCTGGTATCTGGCCTCACAGGCTGGCCATGCTGAAGGGTATGCTGCCGCAGGCTGTAAACTGAGCAGACAGAAGCGGAAACATGAGCTGGAAGTCATGTAATTGAGGCTATGCAAACATCTTAATCACAACCCTGTGAGCCCTTGAGGATTATGGTTAGAAATTCTAGAATTTTCCAACGAGAGTAGGATGGCCATGGCTTTTTGGTATCATATTTTAATTCATACTAAAATGTGTGAATAGTAATGTATGGTCCTTTGACTCAGTTTCTCCTTTGCTGCCTGGTGGTAGGGTGGATGGGTTTTGAGAGCCTGCCGTCCAGACCTGCAGGAGACCTTCATCAGTCACTCAATGGCCAGGCTCTGTAAGAGCTTACTTTCCATCTGGCCTGTGCTCTCATCCCAGTCCCTTGAAGCTGAAGAATGAAGTTATACTCTTGGTGGGTGAGTTGCAGTGGAGACAAAGGTGGGAATGATTTACTAACTCCTTCCGTGCATTTTCTTGACTTCGAAGAAGTGGGTTCACTCAGAGGACCCAACCCAAAAAACCTTTGTTTTCTAGCTTAGGTGTTACCACTATGTGCTCCTAAGACTTTTTTGTTGTTGTTAGAGACTAGGATACATGATTATATCCTAGCAAAGAAGATACAATGAAATGGAAAGCAAAACAGTCTAAGAAATTGCCGCACCTGGCTGGCTCAGTTGGTAGAGCATGTGACTCTTGATTCCGAGGTCATGGGTTCAAGCCCCATGTTGGGTGTAGAGATGACTTAAAAATAAAATCTTTAAAAAAACCCCAAAAAACCAAACAAACAATTAAAGAAAGAAATTAATGCCAATCTCTCAGCCTCTTGCCCCCATCAGTATTTGCTCTTGAAAAAAGGTAGAAATCTTTCAGTGCATATGCTCATACCTCTTAGTAACTGACCATTCTAGAGCCTATAGGAGACCCTCAGACTCTCTCCCATCATTAGGCCTTCCTGCTCTGTGTCATGAAAGAATTTCAAACCTGCTTTAATAAAGTAAGATTTGAGAGATCTAAAAATGACTTCTTTTTCCTCTTTCTTCCACTGTCTTCCAAGGCACCCCCCTAGCACACTCAACTATTAGATTACTCAAAAGCGCTGAGTTCAGCTGGAGTAGTTCAAACGTAAGGTCTCTGTAGAAATTATGGGAATATGAGATGCCATTGAGCAGAAATAGAATACTTCGTGAGTGCTTCGTGTAGGGGAGTTTCCTTTTATAGTGATGAATGTAATTCATGCGTTTCAGCACCTCTGTCTTATATGACTTTGTATTCCTAGCACAGTGCCTGACATTTAATGATTGTTTGACGAATGAATGTTTCATCAATTCCCACAGAAATGCATATTCCGATTATACATCTGGGAAAATAAAAACGATTACGACCTAAATAAGCCACTATGGAATGAGAAGATTAGCGATGTCTTCACTTTGGATACATCCCACAAGTATTGAAGATTTGAGAGTGCACTGATGGGATGTGATTTTTTTCTTTTTTCTTTTTTTTCATTTTTAAAGAATATAGCTTTTCAAGATGGAAGAAATCACACAGAGAAAAGAAAATAAATGATCTAGTCGAAGAAATGAAGCTTTAACTTGTTAATTGTGTGTGTGTGTGTGAGAGAGAGAGAGGGCGAGAAAAAAAATTCAACAAATGGCTGAAAGCAGAAAGAAATCCGAAAAAAGACAATGTCTCATTTACATGCAGCCCTAAGACCAGATATTTGTTACTGGATTTGCAGAATGAGAATTGCAGCTCCTGTTTATTTACATTTGTTCTCCTTTTGAAAGACAGCCCGAGAAGTAAAATAAAATGAGCGCGTCTCAAATGCCTTCTAAATTTCCCCTTAAATTCAATTTCTTGTTTTATCAGGGAACAATACTTGCACTGATGTTAGCCAGACAGCTAAAAGGTCAACAAGTTCCCCTGGTTGCCTTTTGTCAAGGGTTTTTGACTTGTCTGTGAATAAAGATCTCCCAGGAGGAAGGCAGACCTGAATTTCCTGTCATCCGGAAGACAGCAATGAATTTGAAAATGTTACAAAAAGCATAAGGGACTTAAGGCACACCTTCCGACCCGCCATGGATGCCAATCGCTGCACATGTAAACATGTACACAGAAATGTTGTGGATTTGTTCTGTCAGCTTTTGGTTGTGAAACAAATTGTTCAGCAGTAGCCCACCTTGAATACAGAATGAACCTGAGGGTTTTTTGTTGGTGGTGTTGCTAGCCTCTGGGGCCTCTTGTGAAGACACAGGTCTCTGCTCCATCACAAAGCAAGAAGGCTGCTTCGTCGGGAGCCCAGGGAATTAGGATGAGCAGAGCCCCATGCTCACCACCACGTCGCTCTTCCTTGAACCTCGTCAGAACTTCATGTATTTTTCAGCGTCTGAGATTGCCATATGGGTGGTAACAGCTAAGTCCTCACTAGCCTCTAGACAAAAATAAATGAATCTCCCTGGACAAACATTAGTCATTCTTTGAAATAAGTGAATTTTTTTTTTCTTCAAGAGAGTTCCAAGAAGAAATATTTCCCTCTTGCTTTATGAACATTTGTTTTAAAAAGGCAAGGGGGCTTCTCTCTCTCTCTCTCTCTTTTTTAAGATTTTGTTTTTAGGGGCTCCTGGGTGGCTCAGTCGTTAAGTGTCGGCCTTTGGCTCAGATAGTGATCCCAGAGGTCCAGGATCCAGCCCCACATCGGACTTACTGCTCAGCAGGAAGCCTGCTTCTCCCTCTCTCACACCCCCTGCTTGTGTTCCCTCTCTCACTGTGTTTCTGTCAAATAAATAAATAAAATCTTTAAAAAATTTGTTTTTTAGTAATCTCTACACCCAGTCTGGGGCTCAAAGTCACAACCCTAAGATCAAAAGCCCCATGCTCTCCTACTCACTGACCCAACCAGATGCCCACCCCCGATTTTATGTTAGAGGACTTTTTAAAAACACTTTTTTAGGCTGGGAATTCATTCTTGTCTGCCTTGAGCCCCATTTAGGTGTCTGGAAGTGCCAGCTGGGAAGATAAGGCAGAGGGTTGTTCGTTTTCCTTTGGGCTCTTGAGAAAGCACACTCATTTCCTGCATTATTTCTATATAATCACAAGTGGATTAAAGAGAATTTTAATTCCTTATTTCAAATGTCACTGGTCAAAACATATGCTTCTGTACTGTTAAACAACAAAATTCAACTGGATAAATTTGCAGATATAACTGGCTTTATTAGCCAATTTAAGATTCAGGCAACATCCCATCTATCCAGTGCAGGGTAGCTCCAAGGAGGTGTATAAAATGGAAGGCTTTAATAGGAAGCAGGGCAGGGCAAGAAAATTATTAGCAAAAGAAAAGGGTTGTTCCAGGCAGGGTCACCTTCCTTCAGAGGAAAGAGCAAGGGAGTCTTATCGTGCATATGACCTCATCTTCCTTTGGGGAACTGAGAGGCCCGTGTGACAGATTACCTCACTGGGGCTTATCAGAAAATTCCGGACTGACCTGTTAAGACTATATTTCCGGGAGAGGTTGAAACTGCATCTAGATTAGATACTAAACCCTGTTTGGGGATTTAGCCTAAGTAACGCCATTTTGGGCCTGTGATTTTTTTTTTTCTTTTTAACGACATTCATTTGGACAATATTTATTGAGTGCCTTCCTGTAAGAGAAGTTGAACCAGGTGCTTTGGAGAAGAAAAGCAAGAACAACAGCAACTGGAATGACAACTAGAACAATCTGAATGTGAACCCTCTACTGGGCAATGTGCTAAGTGCTTTATACGGAGTCTCTTTCAAATCTCAGAGAAACCCTAGAGAAAGGATTTTCTAGGAGGAGGTGGAAGCTCAGAGAGATGGGAGTCTATGTTCCCTGGTTACACAGCTAGAAGGAGATGGTGCTGTGATTTGAATCTGGGACATTCTTAAACAAAAATCCTCCATGAATTAATAAACAGTCTTACTGCAAAGAAAGATTCAGCAAGTTCAAGTTCATGTTTTATCATGGGTAATAACATGTTTTATCACAGTGCTGCCAAGAATAGTGAGCTATACCATGTAGGACTAGGTGATGCGAAGATTTGATACCACAAACAGGCTTCAGTTACTCCCCTCTTCTGGTTAACAGTTAGGTTGTTTTTGTTTTTTGTTTTTTTATTTTATGTTATTTTTTCCAATTTCAGTAAAAGTTTCTATTTTCAGGAAGAACCAATAAAGAAGTTCCAACCCTCATCTCAAAAAGTAAGAACACAGAAATGGCCAAGGAATTTAAATAATGCAACAATGATGGAATTGTTTAGCCAATCATGAAATATATTATAAAGTTATCATATTTAAATATCAACTATATTGGGGCGCCTGGGTGGCTCAGTTGGTTAAGCGACTGCCTTCGGCTCAGGTCATGATCCCGGAGACCCGGGATCAAGTCCCACATCGGGCTCCCTGCTCGGCGGGAAGCCTGCTTCTCCCTCTCTCACTCCCCCTGCTTGTGTTCCCTCTCTGGCTGTGTTTCTCTGTCAAATAAATAAAATCTTTTAAAAAAAAAATAAATAAATATCAACTATTAATCCAACATTAGACTAATCAACAAGCTCAGAAACAGCTTCAGGAATAAATAAAATTTTAGCATTTGAGAAAAGTGACATTTCCAATCAACAAAGGAATATTTAGTGAATATGCTGAAATAGTTGCTTCACTGATTGGAAAAAAAAAATCAAGTTAAATATTTACTTCACACCGTATGCTAACTTAATTCCACAGAGATTCAAGAAGTTTTCTGAAATTTGCTTCAGTGATATTTTATAGTGTTCTGTGTGCAGGGGTTTCATATCTTTCAATATGTCTATTTCTAGGTATCTAGGGACTTTTGGTAGTAATATACATGGTATCTTAAATTTTTAAAAAACTTTTCTAACTGCTTATCCTGGACTATATGAATAAAATTGCATTTCATATATTGAATTTGTATCCAGTGACCTTATAAACCCACTTAAAAAAAAGAGAGATGTATTTATTTATTTGAGAGAGAGAGAGAATGTGAGCTGGGGGAAGGGGCAGAGGGAGAGGGACGGAGAACATCTTCAAGGCAACTCCCACTGAGCACAGAGCCTGACACAGGGCTCCATTCCAGGACCTTGGGATCACACCTAAGCCAAAATCAAGACTCGAGTCTGATGCTTAACCAACTGAGCCACCTGGTCACCCTAAACTTCTTGTTCTTCTTCTTTTTTTTTTTTTTTTTTAATATTTTATTTATCTGACAGAGAGAAACACAGCCAGAGAGGGAATATAAGCAGGGGGAGTGAGAAAGGGAGAAACAGGCTTCCTGCTGAGCAGTAAGTCCGATGTGGGGGTGGATCCCAGAACTGGATCCTCGGACTCCAGGATCATGACCTAAGCCAAACACAGTCACTTAACCAACTGAGCCACGCAGGTGCCCCCACCTCAAACCTACTTCTTATTTAAAATATTTTATCTATAAACTTCTTCTTATTTTCTATATTCACAAATATGTTTGATTCAGGAAGTTCTACTTCCAGCTTTCTAACAATTTTGTATAAATAAGGGCTTTTCTATATATGCTCAGATGCTTATATCACTTATCTCCTTTATTTTATTAATATGACGAATTACATAGATAGACTTCCAGATTTAATTAATTAATTTATTTTTAAGTGATTTTATTTTTAAGTCATCTCTACATCCAACATGGGGCTTGAACTCAACTTCGAGATCAAGAGTCGTGTGCTCTCCTGACTAAACCAGCCAGGTGCTCTTGATTTTCAAATTTTAAGCCAACTTTGCATTCTGGAAATAAACTCATTTTGGTTGTATTGTATTGAATTAACTTTTTTATATATCACTGGTTTTATATATATTCAGGTTGCTAGTATCTTAAGATTTTGGGGTCTATTATTAGTAAGATGGGCTTATAATGATCTTTTCTTGTAATGTTCTTATCAAGTTTTATAGAGTAAAAATGAGCTAGAAAGTATTCCTTCTATTTTAATTCTCTGGAAGAATTTGCACAAGAATGACATTTTTTTTTCTTTTTAATATTCAGAACAATTAACCAACAGAAGTTCTCCTGCCCAAAGTTTTGGTATGAGGGTTTTAAAAAATATTTTTAAAAAATATTTTTTATTTCAGTTCAGCGTCACTAGCTATCAGGGAAATTCAAATCAAAACCACTCTGAGATACCACCAGTCAGAATGTCAAAATTAACAAGACAGAAAACAACAAGTGTTGGAGAGCTGCGGAGAAAGGGGAACCCTCTTACACTGTTGGTGGGAATGTAAACTGGTGCAGCCGCTTTGGAAAACAGTGTGGAGATTCCTTAAAAAATTAAAGATAGAGCTACTTTATGACCCTGCAATTGCACTACTGGGCATTTACCCCAAAGATACAGATGTAGTGAAAAGAAGGGCCATATGCACCCCAATGTTCATTGCAGCAATGGCCAGAATTACCAAACTGTGGAAAGAGCCAAGGTGCCCATCAACAGATGAATGGATAAAGAAGATGTGGTACATAAATACAATGGAATACTATGCCTCCATCAGAAAGGATGAATATCCAACTTTTGTAGCAACATGGACTGGACTGGAAGAGATTATGCTGAGTGAAATAAGCCAAGAAGAGAAAGTCAAGTATCACATGGTTTCACCTGCTTGCAGTGCATAAGGGGTAATGTAGAGGACAGTAGAAGGAAAGTAAATGGGAACTAGGGTAATCTAGGGAGGGAAACGAAACAACAGAGACTTTGGACACAGAAACAAACTGAGGGACTTGGAGGGAGGGGGGTGGAGGGATGGGAGAGCCTGGTGGTGGGTACTGGGGACACCTAAAGTGTGGAGCACTGGGTGTGGGGAATGGGGAATGAATCTTGGAACACTGGAAAAA